>DWLR01003581.1:0-13295 GCA_018246295.1 Papilio alexanor hazarajatica
ATATATATACATACATACATACATATATATATATATATATATATATGTATATATATGTAATATCGCTTTAAATTGTATAAATCTAGACCAAAACATTATGTGCTAGGTATACAAAAGTAACTAAACCATTAAACTAAAAAGCTTAAACTAAAATTTTTAAGACACAGATATTTTAAATATTGAAACTGTCATCGGCGGGAGCGCGCTTGTAGAAAGCGCGGGAAACGTCCACGGGGCCTCTGAGGCCCAGCCATGCGAAGTAGCCGTGTCGCCATAGCAGCATCAGGGTTAACATTATCGGCACGGCCAGAAGTACACCTGAGGTTGAAATATTTTTTTTTATTAATATCGATACACCATTCGATAAAAGTTCATGTATGGCTGTCAGTGCTACTGTTCACTTTAATATAATGATCACTTTCTTGACAAATTCAACAGCCGTGCAGCACAAATGAGCCAGCTAGAACGGGAAACCACATCACGAAACGCAACGTTTGATGAGGGAATTACCAGAGGCCTTATAAATACTATTCACCTTCCCATCCCTATCTCCTCTATTTTTCCTTATCTACCTTTATTTCGAATGGACTGCTGTTCAAGATAAATCATGGCAACGCATCTGCAACACATCCGTTTCGAAAAACTCTAAAAGTATATAATCAGCCCACGTCTGTAAGTAAGCCTTTATTTTTTGCTTTGCGTAACGGCTGCCGGCTGCACATCCAGCAGCTCATAGTTACGTTTGGCTTGAACACAGGTCATAATTAGCCTATTGTAGCTTAATTGATTACGTATTCAGGTGAACAGCTTGATCTTTTTCCGCCTTCTTCCATAAAATTATAATTAAAACTAACCTATCAACGTCCCGAGCAGCATGGCGCCGTCCTTCTCGGGCCGGTGGCCGTATTTGTCGACGCAGCGCATGGTGCGATGGATTTCGTGCAAGTGTTTCATCGTGTAGCCTCTCATTTCGACGGGTTCATTGCATCTGACAAAGAACACAGAAAAATGTCTTAAGTTTACATATTTTTTAATACCGAAAGAACTACGTATTTCATGGTTTTGTTATTTTCAATTAAACATTCGAATAGACATAGAAGACATAGAAGTTTTTAGATTGAGATATTTAATTTTTTTATTATGGTTCAGAATAGAGCTCAAGTATAGTATATTAGTATAATATAGTAGAGTATGGGTCAGAGTATGCTCAGAGTAGAGCTTAAGGATCGTTTGTGTCTAATAAAGCTCCCTGTGCTTGCCTAGGGAGATGTGTTCGATACCAACCGAAAAAAAATTACATATGAAACCATTTCTTTTCGATGTTGACCAAAATACTGTTGCTTATTTATGCTGTTTCAACTATTATCTGTAAAATTTAAAGTGTTTGATGAATATAATCATTAAAATGTAGATTTTAGATACCCGGAATACAATAAAAATGAAGTGACAAAACATTTGCGCCGTGGAAAGACCGCGACGTCTGTGTAACGATCTGATTCAACAGGAAAATCGGGAAATTTCGTTATTTTATCGTATTTTTAAACTTCCTATAATATTTATATGTATTATATATACTATGTAATATATATTATATATATATTGCGTTCAAACGAAGTTAAACATTTGTCTTAAAGTCAAATATACGTATTTACTTAGTTTAGGTACTGAAAAAAATAATATCCGCAAGAAGTCAATATAGTCGAAGTAAATAAAGTATTATGGAGCAAAAAGAAATAGCAATGGGTAAGCCGATTTTATCAAGCTTAACAGGTCTCAAACGTGACAACTTATCCTATCGCCAAAGTATAATAATATATATTTTTTTAATCAAATAGGTAGGTAGTAAAAGGTAACAATGTTTCTGTAATTTACAAGTGTTAATTTACAAGTACTATAGCCATAGCTATGTATTATAAAATCATCAAGTATATCTACCTTAAATACGAGTATAACAAATAACGGAAGTATGGACGCATATCAAACGCAAGGAAGTATGTATGTGTGTGTACATTATATTTTTATTCTGTACTGAAAATGGAACCTTGTTTAACCAGCGTTACTTTCGGATAATGAATCACAAACGTCTATTCTGTGTATACGTATGTTTTAAATATACACTTTTTTGCTATTAAGTTTATTTAAAACAGAAAACCTGTACTTATATATCAAACAATTCTTCAACAACAAATAAGGAAATGACAATGAATATATTAGCTGGCTTTATTACTTCGCTTTTATTAGCTTTGCTTTGCTTTTTTGCGTTAATATCAGAGTATGTGAAGGCATCTTTGAGCTCAAATTTCACCCATTTCAAAGCATCAGATTGATTTGAAATTTTGCATACTAATCAAGGACCGATGTCAATACATTTTTCGTAACTTAGTTCTGACCATATTCATTATCATCATAATTTATTTTAAAATTAATGACAACGCCACCTATTAATATAACAAAATAAGTAACAAAAGCTTTGCGTATTTTTTTTTAAGTTCTTAAATTATTTATTATACAACGATTCAATGACGTGGTATTACAATTATATTTAGTTATAAAAATATTGTAATATATTTGCGCATGAAATATCAGACATTTGGTGACAATAAAGTACTCAACGGGAAACAAACACACAACGTGATAATTAACAAATAACAAAACTTACTCCATCTTTGCCGTGACATTGGCGTGCTTAGCTTCTATCACCGGTACCAACACGTCCACCATCCACTGAGTGGAGCAGTCGCAGAGGAAGGGATTGTTGGACACCTCGATTGATTCTAGAAGATCCCAGCGCGGAAGGAAGCGTGCGTCCAGCTCTGACAGGTTGTTTGATTGTAGGTATAACTGGAAAAATGTTTTGCCATGAGGAAAACATTCTAAAGTTCTGATTCATAAGGGTTTTTTAGATATTATTCATTGTGTTTAGAGTGAATAGTTATGTTTAATGAAAGGGGTTAAGGAAGAACACTTTTAAATAGCTGCCGATGCACTTAAACTTAATGTAATGAAGCAAAAAAGCATAGATGTAACATATAACCTACTTCTTTGACGGCAGGCCAGTCGTACGTCTCTCCAATATCATCAGGTCTGGCTAAGGCCCTGGGGTCTAGGAAGGACAGTTTGGGATTGAAGCTGACGTGCAGGCGCTGCAGGTTCTCCAGGCCGGCGAGCGCGCCGCTCTCGATGCTGCGCAGTTCCTTCATATTGCACATGTGTAGTTCCTGCAACTTGCGGAGACGGGGGAAGCCACTGGAAGGTTTGGCACGTTTGAATAATGAAATGTAGTCTCATTTGCTTTTGATTGACGATAAAGATCGTTTTATTTGAATGACTGAAACTTTGAAATTAAAACAACAATGAATGAACTTGGCTAAATTGAATAAAAAAAACTAAAATTGAAAAGTAAGCAAAGGAAATTAAAATAATGTAAAATCTCCTAGATACCACAAACAAATCATTGCTTACGGATAATCCTCCGATGACATATCCAGCTTAACAATCGGGTTCTGGTTAAGGTTGAGGTATAAAAGGTTTTTGGTCTCTTCCAGCTCTTGCGGCACGGCGGTCAGCTGGTTATCGCTGATGTCCAGCCGCTCCAGGTAGCGCGGCGTGTGCAGGAACTTGTCCGGAACCTCAGTAAGTTGACAGCTACGCATACGTAGCACCTGAAGATTGCAGTGGTAAAATCAACTGTAGTGACAAGGATGGGTCGTTTTCACCGCGGAAATATGTCGCTCAGAGAGTACGTAAATACATATATAGATTAAATTATAATTTACTAATTAAACTAAATACCTTCAGCATTGGTAAACTGGAAATGGCAATAAGCGTAACATGGTCGATGGTTGCGAGGGGATTCCCGCTGAGGTCGAGCTCGGTCAGCTCGGGGAGGTGCTCGAACAGGTCCTGATGCAGCGAGTGTAGCTCGTTGTAGGCCAGGTTCAGCTTCCGCATCGCGGCGAGAGGCTCGTATTCTTCGGGAGAAAAGCGACCCTGTGAGATATGTTTTTTTTATGTCACAGTTTTTTTAACAATGTTATCTCTCTCATTTTACCATATCATATTGGGGGATGTTAAGATTGAAACTCACGATTTCATTATATCTCTTTTTTTCAGGTAAAAAGTAGAAATATTACTAGATCATGTGCCCGTCTCGGATGTTTTTCCAACGATATTAGTAACTTTTTATCTTATATATTTGTTAATTCTGTCTATTCCAATTAATAATTATACTACGACAATTTTCAAAAAAATCTTTCTCGCTGTGGCGAAGTGAGCTTAACTCACGCCCGGGGCACAATACCTCTTCAGCACCCCTCAAAATATTATATGTAAAATATGCTCGCAAATTAATAAATAAATAAAGTTACAGTAAAAATATAGTTTCCAGAAATCAATTATAATAAAAATAAAAATTATCCAACAATTTTTTGTTTTGCGGAACATTTGGCGCCCCTTTGTGAGTAGCGAAAGAGACATGATGCCCCCCCGCCCATCGCTAAGCCATTGTCTCACTGCACTTTATAAATTTCTTTTCTAGTAAAAGTCATGTATGAAAAAATATAAGAAATCTTAATAATTCACCTCGAAAGCGTGCGGACTGAGTCTATCGGAGGTCATCTTGTTGTGACTAAGGTCTAAGGTGGTCATCTCCTGAAGGTCCCTGAAGCTGGCGCTTTCGATGAACTCTATCGAGCATCGCGACAGGTTGAGAACCTCTATCGGCAGGTCACCGACCACAGTTACATTCACTATAAGGTTCTCACTCAGGTCCACTACTGTAGGCTTTAAGCCTTTTAAATCTGTAATTAATAATGCAACCCTGCTAATTCGCTGTTTCATAAATTGAGATGGTAACATTTAAATTTGAAACCAGAATACAGGATTTAAAAAAAAAAACGTTTATATTTCTATTCTAATTATTATTTAGATAATATTTAAGCTTTAACTTTTTCTACAGTCTAAACATGCCTGTTTATATTCAACGACTTCGACTGGTTATTAACCTCGGTGAACTATTTATACAAATTAATTGATAAAATTCTAACATCACAGTCGGTTTTTAACGATTAATTAAAATCGTGAGTGAAGAGTGAAAAGAACATTTAACTTAAAAAGGGGAAAATACGTTTCGTGTTTCAATTAAATTTAAATGTTGCTTTTTATTGCCATCTACCGGACGATAGCAATAAAACGCACCTATACAAATAAAAAATCCGCAAATGAATCCGGATTCTATGGATGAATAACGAAGAATACTACATTAATCTTGATCAACTTAGTTTAAAAAAATAATTACTTGTTTCAAAACTTTATTTCATCATGTCATTTACAACTCAATCAATAACAAAACTTATTGAAACAACAATATGAAATAACATTTTATAAAAAAATTAACAAGAGTTACTTCGTTTTAAATAGTCTTAGTAGTCCTAGTCCAAAACATTTTTAACTTACCATTCCATTCTTGCAGAGAGAAAAACTCAGTTATACTCTGGTCGAAACAATCCACTTTGTTGTCTATACATTTACATTTTCTGCAAATTCCAGTTTCATTTAAAGCTGGGTTCAAAGTTGTAGATGGAGTTACAGTGGAAGCATCTGAAAGTTAGTAAGATTCTCGTCGTTAGATGGCGCTACAGGTAGTGTAATCTGTTGGTACTGTCTGGTTGTTGAAAAATTTTATAATGTGCAAGATGTTCTTATAAAGTCTTCTAAAAACTTAGTAATTGTGTTGTATTTGTATACTTTAATAAAAATAGGGCGTTACTCACTTTCCGCGGAAATAGTGCCAATTAAGAGCAAGACACAAGCTAAGCACGATATGAGCCGGCCTTCCATTATGTCTGTAAATCATAACATTATCTATGACTAGGACGGAAATGCCAAAAGATTAACAGCACATCCTATTTATAAACATTACGTAGTCGTTTTCGAAATCCGTTTAATCTAATTATTACCTTGGCTTTATTTTATAAATAAATCAGAAATAAGTCACGGAAGATCGTGTAACTTGGAAGGACTGGACCAACGGCCGAGATCGAATTCTAAATGTCGTCAGCATTATCACCGAAAAGTAAGGACTACAGTGTCAAGGAAAAACTATTGAAATTAATATTTATGAAGTATGCATAACATACAATCTTATGATAAGTAGTTTAAGATAATTAAAGTTGTCTATATCTCCCTCTGTCCCGTTGGAGTAGCAAGAGCTTATTCCATATTCTATATAATAAATCTTAATGCTGTGTGTCCGTCTTCAATGCATTTGTTCTCCTTACGCCAGCGAAGGTTTTTTTTTTAAACAAAAACATTTCGTTCCGAAAAACACTTCACTTCAACTATCATTAAAATACAAAACATTTTTTACATTACATTGCAACCCATGTCTAACGCTGTTAATTCTTTATAAACTTTATAGATTGATCAATTTAATTACACAAATAGATAAGAAAACACTACAATGCAACCATAAGTATTGTAAAACCAAACTTAACCTTTTTTCACTCTTCTGTTTGATGATTAAAACATAACACTTTTAAACAAACACAAAACTGGTAATTAGAATTCAATGGTTTTAATGAACACTGATTTACCTTTATACATTTGAACACAAAATGGCGGATACGAATGTTTTGTATCTTATCTGCATTTGTTTTATCGCTACGGCAAAGGGCTTATCAGTTGATGTGCGTTTATAGTGTAAGCGATGATTGTTTTACAGAAGGAATTGCCACACGAGCATGCGATCACTTCAACGACCGCTACCCATAGACATCTGCGACAAGCGTTTGCGATTTGCAGATGCATTGCCTACTTTTAATAGACAGCGGAGGGGATAGACAGAAAAATGGACATTTCCTTCTCCTACCCTTCCCGTCAATTCCTCTTTCTCTTGCCACCCTTTCCTCATTAGAAAAGGGTGGGAAGGGGACTAAAATTGGGCCAACGGCAACTTACTCCTCATACAAAACGATATGAAATGAATACTTCTACTTCAAGCCTGTCTTGTGTGAGGTCGTGGTATTTCATCGGTCGAGTGGGCCATTCGTGCAAAAGATGTTGTTGTGGCCGACTCTACCATTGTTATGATGATGTATCTTTTTATTTCAAATTATTTACGGATTTAGGATTTTAAAAATATTTTACATTACACTAAATAATTCTACGCTTAACGCATAAAGTAAAGGCTATTGTATTATTTATTATATTAATACAATAACATGGTATCCTGACATTGGGGTCGGTAGTTTGTTTTTTAAGTTAATCAAAGTAATTAGCTTACGGCGCTTATTAATACTCCGTAAACGAAAATTGCAGAAAATTCGGTATAACTATTATTTTTCTGTTAAATTTGTACTAGTTTGGTAGGTCTTCAATCGACCCCGGGAGAACGGCAGCTCAGCGTGGTCCTAACTTGCTATAGTATTGCATAGGTATTTTTGCCCTAAAGGCGAGGAGAAACTCAGTGCAGAGGGTACCGGTGTCTTCCATCGGAGATATCCGGTACTATCTCTGGTTGCACTTGAGGATGACCATCGAAGACTTTTTAGGCAGTCAAGTGTGACATAACCCCGTCATTCCCCCAGAGTATCTTTTGAAGATTTGTCTCCAGATACAAAAAAAAGTCTTCGATCGTCTCAATCAATTTACAAAAAACATCTCATTACTCCGTCTACATAAGGTATTAAATAAATAAACTATGAATTAAAAAACCATAAATTGCCTTCAATGGTGTATCATTTTATTACGTTTAGACATACAGACAGTCGCAGTAAGAGGACTTTGTTTCATGTAGTAATTTTATCACAAAAAAAAAATTGACTACTAGAATATTATAAAAGAAATACAAAGTTACTTAATCGACAAGACAAAACCTTTACTCAAACAAGAAGTATTTAAACTAAAAACGCTCACACATCTATTTTTGAATCGAACACTGAGACCGCGCCTTTACCTCTTATCAACATGCCTTGTATCCTAGATTGCGTCCACACCTCAATATTTCTGAGAACATGTGCGAAATTTCTCATTATGCCTTACTTAGAACTATTAGTATTTTATCACAAATACAAATTAAATCTCATTGAGTCATCCTTTATAAAATTTGAATTCAAAATCTAATAAAGTTAGTTCGTAGGTACGTCAATAATTCCGCAGAGATTGGGAACTATATTGAATTTATTAAGTTTAAAATGAGAAAATTGTCAACATATACCTATAGTTTTGTTTAATCTTGTTCTACCTTGTTTAAAAACTTAGCACCGGCGGTAGCAACACCTTAAATATGTACATTGCCTAAACTTGTATTTCATGTTGCATTATATTGTATACTCTTTAAAATATGTCACAAGAGAAGACATTTAAAATAATTCATTAAGACAATCAGTATTTGGCGTCCAACAAAACGTGTGGATTGGAAAGAATCTCATTTGACTCACCACAACAGTAGCTTAACAATGAAAAATATATAAAAGTGGCAGGTCAATTTATATTGGACTAAGCACCGCCTAACAAGTCCCAATGGACAGTAATCCGATGCGCGCCATCTAGCAGCAAGCAGGATAATCACTTGGTAATTGACGTAAATCGTACTTTGACGACAAAACGCGGGAAATTGCTATAAGTGATGCTTTTCGTTAATTCCTACAAAATATTTTTTTTAAATTAGTAATACATGTAGATTTTTTCAATTAAATAAATTATAAGGTATAAATTGTCAAGTTTTTTTTTATTAACAACTTCCTTTTTGTAAGGATATTACAACACCTGACTTTCTATGATGGGCAGCGAAGTTTCTTTGCATATTTAACACCGACAATAGCTATAAGGACATCGGTTAATTCGCAGTTTGGATAAATATTAAACTCACAGTAAATAAAGATGACAAGGTTTCAAGATTCAATGATATATTAAAAATGTTGGAATGCATATCTAATATTCTTTTAATGATGGCAAATACTTCCCTAAGAAAGTATCAATCTAATTGAATAGTGAAACTAGTTATACTAAGGGGCTACTAACTAGGCTAATTATCTTAGTTTGGAAAAACAAAGATCATTATTAACTGTTATAAATAGTTATGTCATGTCATTGTTTTTCTTGTGTATTTTTAAATTCATGCATTCAATTTGTGGACACAAACTTGTGACCATAGACTATACTATAAAGCGAAAGCGTACACAGCCCTGACAATTAAGGGGTGTACACACAACTATCAGATTGCATCCGATCGAGAAGTGGCCCGGTCTTTGTTCCATCGCCTCTTATCTGCTGATTGAGTGCGTTTGTCAACAAGCGAGGTAACCAAGGTTCCTGTCATTATACGGTAACCAGAAAAGAATTAAAGAAGAAAAGGTACACATTATTCAAGCAAATGCGTAATAACTTAGCATTGGATATTATTTTTAAATAAGCAATGAATAATAAACAATAATAAAATATTAAATACACAAAGCGTGGTAGCTCAACTCTTTGTAGCGTTTTACACGTCTGTTAATGCTGTCAAGGAACATTTTAAGCTAACCGTCAAATTTTATTGAATCCTAAAAAAAGTACTTTAAACTAAACAAAATACGGAAAGAAAATAGTTTATATTAAAACATGTGGTGTAATCAGTACTATAAAAAACTAAATCATTATGTCCACCTTACTGACAGATATTATAAGGGCATAATAGGCGGAATTATAAAGTTCATGATGTTATCTATAATCTGTGACAAGTGAATTGGTGGGAACAAAGGTTAAGCAGCGCCTGGGGGCTCGGTGACATTTAGTGTTAAGTGCAAACAATTATTTCCCCCTCTTTTAACGTTTGCCGTAGTTTGCTTACAATAAAAAAATAGCTAAATAGCTGTTCATATTAATTCATTTAAAATATCATGTCTATTGTTAATTGAGCCACAAACTTATACCGGTGCTATGATGTGAAGAGATTAAGATGTTTTGGTTTCATTTTTACTTTAGCTAATTCTGGCATTGTTGGCAAATTTAGTATTGTGCTTTCGAATCCATTACTATATACCTACTATATGATTAGTCATAGTCCAGGTACTAAGATTTTAAACTATGTTTTTTTTTTATTTGTAGCCACACACACACCAACCAAGTGCCAAGTTGGTTGGTTGTTTTTTATTTTTGCCAGTTGTGTGCCAAGAACAAACCAACCGTACTCGTGTACGTCCGTACTACACTAGAATTAACTCTAGCAAGCAGTCAAATAACTACTGAATAGTTTACGAATGGTTTTGACTAATAACGTTCCACTGACAAATCGCACTAATTCAGATGCACAGTGGTCTGTCAGTGGCAGTGATCTCAAATTGCGCATATTTTATTTTGCCACATTTAGAATTGCCAGACGTAAGGAGAAATAATAATTGCAAAATTAAGAATAAATCCTTTAACGTACTAGTCCTTATATTTTAAATAACGTAAACAACTCTTGGCTGACCGGTTGGCGCAGTGGTAAGCCTTTCAAGCCGCAGCTCGTGGGTTCGATTCCCACTCAGGACAAACATTTGTGTGCATGAACACGTCTGTTTGTCTTTCGTCTGGATGTAAATACCACCGGTGGACGGGCAGCAGCGTCCTTTTCTTAGTGCGTTGGAACATGCTGCGATCGCCAACCCGCCTGCCAAGCGTGGCGATTATGGCACATTTCCCCCCAATGATGCGATCAGTAGGGGAGGCCTATTTCCAGCAATCGACGATCATAGGCTGAGATGATGATGATGATATGAAACAAATCGTATTAAGTTTTCCTAAAACATGCATAGAATCTAATCTTCGTCTTACTTCGTACTTATTAGTCACCGTTTTAATATGATCAGTTAATCAAAAGTTTATTAAATAGACATAACGCACGCTGACAAGGGTCTTTAATCGCGATTTTGTTCAAAGAGCATTTCATATAATCCAATAGAGTCCGTAATCAAACACATCGCCCTTGACAATAATAGTTGTTCGCGCCCCTTGTATGAATTTTGGATGTTTATTATGACGTAAATTAATTTTATTATCTATTCATAGACAAAAGTGCAGAGCAATAATTTTCAAATCGTAGAATCAGGCAAATTGGTAAACGGTTCACGTGGTGTTAAGTGACAAATACTATCTGTAAACATCCGTAACTCCTGTAGTACACAGCCGCGAAAGCGAACTGAAAGCTGAAAGCGAAATGAAACATGGTTTGATATAAAACTAGTATGGACTTGGCAAACTCTATGTTCCTTTTTGGTTTCGCTTTCGTTTGTCAATGTGCTATAGGCGTTCCGTTCAGAAGTTGTGAAAAGTTCGGCTGTGGGCTACAGGCGGAACAATTATATAAGTTTCGGATGAGCTGTCTTGTTCTGCTTCTTGGAGAGAGAAAGGGATGAGAAGGAAGGGGTGTAGGTCTCTCGTAACTCACTCATCGGGCATTAAGCAAGGGTGGTGTTGCGGATGTCCATGGGCGTCGGTTCACTTAATGTTAGGCGACCCGCTGCTCGTTTGCCTCCCTTATTCTATAAAAAAAAAACAAAGTTTAAGAGACGAGTACCTACTTCACACCAGTCTTCTGTAGGAACCTGTTACTTCCCCGGTCGAAGGGATCAATACGCGGTACGAAGAGTTGAGACTGATTATTTAATTTCTAAAAAAAAAGAAAATAATACAAAACAATATATATTCGACATACATTTTAATTATGAATTTGATTTTAGCTCTTAAAATATTTACATTTATAATTATTTGCTGTAATAATGTTTCAATTTAAAATTTAAAAAAATCTGGCCTAATACAATTTAAGAGCACTCATAAAGTTCTAAATTCCCGTATAATTTGCAACCTTTCAAAGATCGTGTAGTCTGCCCTAATACCGGTTCGATCCGGCTATAACTGGATCAAAGCGACGCATTCCAGCTTGTAATAACTGCAAATTACTGCCCCGCAATCTTACCTCTTACATTGTCCAATTTACAAGCAACTTTACTTACTTGAAATAAGGTTGAATATTCTTTCGATTTTAAAAATATAAGAGTATGACAAAGTTTGGAGCAAATTTGAACAATGGCGGGCGCCATATTGAATTGTCGCGGTTCTAAGGGAAGGCAGGGGTGGTTTAATACAACTCTTTTAATTTTGCGAACTGAAGCTTCCATTTATCTGTGATTTGGTTATATTGTAGTAATTTTATGCAATATAATTTCATTATTAAATACAGGCATTATTTAGTACAAAAAATAAATATTAAGTGTTGATATTAATTTTTTCTACTAAAAAATGCCTGTATTGAATAATGAAATATATTGCATGACATCACTATATAACCAAATCACACATAAATGGAAGCTTCAGTGACAAATCAAAGTTGTTTCAGAATCTGGAATTCAGAATGTATTAATTGGAATGGAGAAGAAAATGGATTGATAATTATCGTTTGAAACGCCCGAAGAATAACCCTTTACAAAATTACAACTAAAAACCACCTTGATCACTCACAGCTTTCGTACAAAAAGCCGCATCAAAGTCCAAAAAAGCCAAATATTAAACTTATACAGCCCTATAGAGTTCGAGGTAAATAAACTAAATATTACCTTAAATTATGTTGCATGGCACCATCCCAGCTTTTTACTCGGCTACTTTGATGTATTTTGGGCGGCGTCAGTACGGACAGGTGCGGCTTTGTCCGGCAGCACTCTAATCCTGTTACAGCTCTAACCTGCAACGTGCAACGGTTACGCCATCTGGTGGAGCATTATTATTTAAACCTTTCAGCTTTTTAAAAGTTTATCTTGAACTTTTACATATAAAAGTATTATGGTTCTCGATATTTTGTATAAAAATCTGCATATCAAAATATATATGAGACCTTTTTTTTAAATACCTCTTTTATTGTATATTACCTACCTAACTTTCTGTATATTTGGCATTTTAAACTATCAATGTGTTTAAGGGATGTTTATTGTGAAACCGTTAGAATTGGTGATAGAGGTAGTTGTATGGGACTGTATCCCTTCCCATATTACGCAGTATCCCATATCTTTCCCTTTCTATCCACTCTTCCACTTTTCTTATGATAAAGCTAAAGGGCAGCTAATTAATGTCCAAAGGGCTTGCCCCCTCCCCCAAACCATCAGAACATTCTATATCGAATTTTAACTTCTTTATTTTTATTTCTTTTCTGATTCGAATTAGTTGTCTTTTTATGTACTTTGATGACTGACCGGTTGGCGCAGTGGCAGACACTTGCCTGTCGCGCCACAGGTCGTGGGTTCGATTCCCACCCAAGACAAACATTTGTGTGCATGAACATGTCT
>DWLR01003582.1:0-13295 GCA_018246295.1 Papilio alexanor hazarajatica
TCACACAAATGAAAGTCTTTAATTTAATTTATCTCCACTGATGATTAAAATAATTCACACGTTTACCTTTATCTTTAAAAATAATATTTCAGTCTTCCAATGCGCACTGTACCCATGAGGTAGACTTATTGTTGTATTTTTAAATACCTCTATGTTGTTCATTGTCATAACAATGCGATATATATAGCCGACCTATAATATCCCGGAAATTAGTAATTCTAACACTAATTTATTTTGTTGAGTTTAGACGGAAATCCTAAATACAGAATAAGATCAACGTTAATTTACGTCTTAGTTTACACAAACACTTGCATAGTAATTGTTAGGCGGATGTTAATTGAAAATTCAAACTGGCCTTTCAAATTTCTGTATGAACATGAGAATGGGAAGTCATATTATTTCAGAGTGTTACAAATAACTTACGGAAATTGTGGTAATATATTTGTATTTATAGGTGGTAAAATACCATACCATATTACATGGTATGGTATTTATGAAACATAGTAACGTAATATAATTATGGTAGACCACAATTAGGGAAATAATAAGATACGTCGTATAGCAATAATAACATATTATACTATATATTTATTGAAATACTGAAGATTCGTCTACTTTTTAGAAAAGTGATTGAGTGGATTGGCCTTTTGACACACGTGCGACCTGACCTTATTTCAGCTTACTGTCAGTTATTGTAAGTCGCAAGGACAAAGTAGTCTAATCCTATTCTCCGATTCCTTCAAGATCAAAATAGAGATCTAACAATAAAAATTAATTAAAAAAACCAGTATTTGCATAAAAATATTGGACTTATTGAAAATACATCCTATGAAAACAATCTTGCCTTATCCCGTGAGATTGTATCCCGTAACACACACACTACCTACGTGAGAAGTCGTTGAAAAGGAGTATTTGAGATATATTTTTATGATGTTGACTGACCGGTTGGCGCAGTGGTAATAAATACACTTGCCTCTCACGCTGCAGGTCGTGGGTTTGATTCCCACCATTATTATTAATTATGATATCAGGCGTACTTGGTAGTATATTTAAATTCTCATACTAAACGATACGACTTATTGTTCACCTGAAGATTGAGATGGAATGTATCCTTATCTTACTTAATTGGTCTTAGGTTCATTTTAAATTGTAGTAAACATTTTAAAGTTACATAATTATTTTATGATAAGAAGTTTTAATTATCAGACTAACAAAATACACATTTGAAATTTATGCCAAGCCGCGTCTTTTATATTAAAATGCAAGCGAAAGCCTCCCGTTAGACTTACGGCGTCATTTATTTTAGCATCTAAAAGATTAAATATTTATTGAAAATTATACGACTGCGAATATGCTTTTTAGACCTTTTGATAAAGCCTTTCATACATAACGAAAAGTAATAATTCTGAGTTTATAAGTCTAATCTCTATCAAAATATATTTGTAAGTAAAATGCTTTGATGCCTAATTTTACTACAAAAATAGGTGCAGTTATAAATAATAGTTAACTACTTTTTTGATATATTAACCTTAGTGTAAGCGAAGATGGTGATTAATAAGCATGATCATAATCAGGCTGTATGAATCCATCGTTATTTTATGAGGGATTAGAAAATAAATCCCATCGTATGTTGATTCATCAACGATTAATTTGTTTGGACGTAAAATCTTCTACACAGACATCAAATAAAGTAAATGAAATCAGTTAAAATTTTTATAAACTTAAGATATAAAATCGGTTATCGATACAAAAAATTTCTTACAGTCAGATCTCACAGGTTAATACACCGACAGCAGCTGTCAGTCTTATTATACAATATAAAGATTTTATATTAGTCATCACGTGAAACATTCATTCGGAGAATAACTTAAGCCAGCTATGTGCCACAATATAAAGCTCTCTCTTTTATTTATTGTTCTTTTAGTATTGACGTTATTTAACATTGAATATTTTATAGCATTATCAAATAGAACCCCAATATCTTGTTACTAATTGTCAAACAAATAAATAAATTGAAAAATGCAATCACCAGACGGAATTCAAAAAATGTATCTTATTCCTAAAAATGTGCTAAAAATAAGTATCATTATTCAAATAACAGTAAATGTAATTAATGTCAAGTACTACTAACTGTTATTTCGTTAATGACATGCGCTAACTACTCTTTTAACTTTACACTACTTTCTCTTACTTTATTACTTAAATACTTACATATGTACTAGACTAGTATTACGTCATCTGTGTACAAAGCTTTGACGAAGACAAAGAAATAATAATTTATTTTCAGAAATAAATGCCATACTTGTAATTTGTATGAAATATATAGTAGAGACATAATGTAAAAATCAGTCTGGTTATGTGGATGCCAATTGCGCTTAGATTCTCGCTTGGGGTCTAGGAGCAAGAACGGTATACGTACGGTTATAAGTGAAATGGGCCCGGCGGCATTCACTTAGGATTACCTCCCATTGCACTTAGGACTTGTACCCCTGGGTTGGCACCGGTCTTACTGCGTCTTTTCCGGTTCTCCTACTCCTTAGGCGTCGTCCTGAAATCCTAGAAGAATGCCATAACCCACCCGATCCAAAGAAAGGTGACAGCACAGATACAAAAAACTACAGGCCTAGTGCCATTACCTCTTTGTTCTCCAAAATAATAGAATCGACCATTAATTCCCAGCTCATGAGGTATCTAGAGGTACACCAGCTGATAAGCAACCGTCAATACGGTTGTCGTCAGCGTCGCTCTGCTAGTAATCTTCTAGTATACCTGACTCATCAATGGGTGGAGGCAATTGAGAACAAAGGGGAGGTCCTGGCAGTTAGTTTGGACGTAGTAAAAGCCGGGTTTGACACAAAGGGCTTCTTTCGAAGCTGTCGCCCTATGTGCTTTCCAAGAAATTATGTGATTGGATCACCAGCTTTCTCGAAGATCATAGCATCAAGGTGACAGTCGATGGTGCATGCTCTGTCTAGTAGCTTATCAATGCTGGCGTACCACAGGGCTGTGTACTATCTGCCACCTTTTTTCTTCTGCATATCAATGACTTGTTGCAACTTAGTAACGTCCATTGCTATGCAGACGATAGCACCGGTGATGCTTTGTACACGGTCCGCATTAGTGTTTCTCAGGATTGCGTCAATGTTAAGCTTGTGTCTGATCTGGAGACTCTATTGGGTCGTGTCTCAGACTGGGGTCGTCAAAATCTTGTCGAAATCAATCCCAAAAAGACACAAGTTTGCGCGTATACCACTACCTTCGTCAACAACCCTTCGTCGTTAACCTTAACTTCGAGAACACTCCTTTGGTTGCCTCAGCCTGTATCAGTATTTTCGGAATTGAAATATCGAGTGACGTCTAATACCGTGGTAATCTCAAAGGCAAGGCCAAGCTGGTCTCCAAAAAGCTTGGTGTCCTCGGAAGAGCGAAACAGTATTTCACGATGGTCCACCACTTACAGCTGTATAAGACGCAGATTCGGCCTCATATGAAATACTCCTCCCACTGGTGCTTCCTACTTTGGCGCTCTCAAATACCATCTTCTTCCATTTGACCGTGTACAACGACGAGCGACTCGAATCGTCAACGACCGAACTCATACTGATAGGCTTGACACACTGGCCTTGCGAAAGGACGTCATTTCTCTTTACATTTTTTACCGCCTCTACCATAGGGTGTGTTTCGATGAATTGTTTGGAACAATTCCTGCCGCTGAGTTTCATCATAGAACAACGCGACAGAACGCCAAATATCATTCACAGCATCTTGATAGTTGGCATTCCACTACAGTTCGGTTTTCGCGAGATTTTCTGCCTCGTGCATCGATGGGTCCTCAGCGGTATTTGTAAACCAAAACCACTTAGGGTTCTTCAAAAAAAGAGCATACTCCTTCCTAAAAGGCTGGCAACTCACCTGCGGTTCCTCTGGTGTTGCGGACGTTCATGGGCGGTGGTGATCGCTCTTTTAGGTGACTGGTTGCTCCTCAGCCCCCTTCTTCTTCTAAACTGAAGGGAACCATTATGCCTAGTCAAGAAATTTATTCTAAGTTTAGTTCGTTCTCGTTTACTCACCACAAACTCTTCCCAGACGCCTCCCTAATGCAAATTGTAACCACCAGTCTCAATAAAATTTTACAGGTCACATTGTTATATATAAAAAGACATATACAATAACTGGAAATAATTATCAACGCTGAAAAGCAACATTCGTGGAACAAAAAAGTTTACTTTGGCAATGGTGCGTGGCGTACAAGCGTCACACCTGTGCGTTCTGACACGCATAAATAACGGTCGGCTATGTTTTATGTTATGACTATGTTTATTTTCGAGCTCCGGCGGCCGTTATTACTGTCTGGCTGGCATCACACTGAAATGTAATTTGCAATTCGTTTCATTGTCATTATCAGACTTGTGTATTGTATATTGTCATAATGTGTTGTTGCATTCGTGATCCCATGGCTTAGTAGTTAGATGATCGCATTGTGTAATCTCGAGTCTGAACTTCGATTTACAACTTGACCAAAATATTTCTGCAGATCTGATTTTTATCTTATCTCGTTTATGTGTATAACATGGATTATATACTAATTTTGCACATTTCATGCTGTTTAAATAGTAGATAATTGCTGCTGTTTCACCCGAATAAGATTCAAAGATACACGATCTAAAGAAAAAATATATTTTCGGTTACTATGCGATAATGAACACAATTTTAGTGCTACATTTGTCTTCTGTGCGCGCTTCTTATTTATTTTATTTGCTTATACGTTTGATTTAATTTAAAGGAAAATCAGTAACAAATACACGTATCTTTTCAAATACATGATAGCTTATCAAACAAAGTTTGTGAGCGAGACCAATATAAGATATATGATTAATGTAAAAGGTATCACTCCATAAAAATCGTAGACGAAATGCATTATAAACCGTAAAGAATATGCTTTTTATATTAAAACATTTTAAATATGAAAAGAAGTACCTTTAGCTGCAAGTAGCACTTACCTGTAAAAAAATTAGGAAAATTTAATATAAAAAGAAATAGATTTAATTAAATTTATTCATTCGAAAATAAGACACTCTCATGTCGTTTAAACCTAATAGATAAAAAGAAGTAATAATTATTTTATGTTTTTCACCTAATATCGATTTCGATTCATAATACTACAGGTACTAAATAATGTGCTTATATGTAGAGTGCCTAATAATAAAGCAATAAATACTTCAGTCGTTATGTTACCAGAACTTATTTACTGTGTTAATATATCATTAGCTGTATAATTTCGTCGCTTTAGTAAAAAATTGTGTTTGATACTTGTGCAGAGATAATTAATTAGGCAATATATTCGAATTTCGATGAAAAACCACATTACGTTTTATCTAGAATGGTATTATTTCTCTGAGGTGTTTATAACTAACTAATTTTCTTTAAAGTGTATTTTTTTTAATATATTTTCTTGAATTCTTGCCAATAAATATTCTTATGTAGATCATAAATTGACCGCAATCTGCTGATTTGGATATTATTGAACGATGACAAGAATTAGTTTATCATTAAGCTATTCATTGTTCTCTTGAAGGCAATCATGTCATAAGCGGTTGGAAATAATAATACCAATATTTTGTTCCATTCCTTTACTGCACACAGAAGGAACGAAGATTCAAGTCGCTTCGGTCGCACGCGATGTTCGTTACAACGAAAGGATCATATTCTTGGCAGCGTTTTAAACTTCAAGGTTAACTAACCTAGCCCACTAACGTCAGGGACGAGGCGGGAAAGTAATTCGAAATTCAAGAGCGACACGACTTTGTTCATAACCGTCCCGTTATATATGCACACCTTTGCAATACTTTGACTATTGTTAAATAATGCATCGAGACTTTTCCCTACAAAAGGTCGTCGTACATTTTAATATTTCACGTTAATAAAAATATACTTTAAGTCAATTCTAAATGATTACATTATCTAGCATATATTTTTAAACAACTTCGAAAAAAAGATGAAGTTCATATTTAATTTTTTTTGTTACCGCAGAATTTTATCAAAAATTCAATATTGAATTGAATAATTTGGTAATTGATTACATGTGTCAATACACTGTTATTGTCATCATTATCATGGCAACCGAAGCAATCAATAATGAAGCTTGTGTAAATAATTCGTACCTTGCGATTTCAATGAAACTTGTAATTTCCCACATATACATACGTGTTTCTGTTTGAAGCAAATAAACCACGTTCTTTCTTACAGTCAGAAAACAACTACTTTATAATTATAAAAACTACTTTACATATTATATGAAATGATAATTGTTATGGCAATATTTCATCACATATGATCGTCTATTTAAGAAAAGGGAATTGTTAATGTCGTATTTGACATTATTCCAATGATAAGCACTGATCTTAAAATAAATTTAGTAAGGCAGAAATTACAAGGATAGGATAGCTGCCCATTTTAAATTTTATATTACAGCTGTTTATCGCCAATCCATTTAAATTTTTTTAATTAATTGATATAGCTTCTTTTTGCAACACTTTTTGGTATTTGGTAATGAAAGTGAGCAAATTTTACTTCTTCCTTTTACTGTGTTAGTTTTTAGCTTGAAAATTTCATTGTGTTTGTTATGTGTTGTGCTGATTGAACGAATTAAATTTATTATTATTATTAGGTATGTCTTAATGCTTCACAAATAAATAAAATAGGTAATCTAGACATTCTTTAAATTTTTCAGCGAAGACAAGTAATAAATATTATTTACTTAACAAAGAGAATTTTACAGCCAATTTTTTTCACAGAATTTTGTATAATTCCGTAGTTAAAAGTTTTTATCGGGTTTTTTGTATGCCTTCAAACTAAAAAGTTAGTTATTGAAATCTACTTAATCGATTATAATTTCAGCAGCCTCATAGTAAATGCACTAATTAATTGCAATGTTATGACGCGGTAGCTACCGCGGAAAACGAGCTGACTGAAAATATTTAATTATTTATTACATATAAATTTACATTTAATTTTAAGAATATATTGAAACTTTTCTGGAAAATTGGAAGGAAAAAGGTCCTGAAGCCGCAGCCCGATGCGCTTATTCGATCAGATCCGCACCACATTTGATTCCACTGTCTATGATGCTCTCCATATACCCGGAGACAGGTCAAGATGGCGTAACAACATAAGGACGAAGGTTATAGATGGAGGTGGTCATGACCCTTAAACTTGAGAATTACGAATTTTCAGTAATTCTAAGAGAAAAAAACTAAACAACCAGAAATTGTAGAGAGTTGTCAACCTTTGTGTAGGAACGAAAGCTTTTGCGCAGAACAAATAAGCTAAAAAAGAAAAGAGGGAAAAGGTGATACAACATGTAAAACATCGCTCACTTTAATTTAGAAAAAATACACCATCCATTGTGGTCGTGTGTCGATCATTCAATACCCTACGGACTCCCATTAGACCCGTAACTCCTAGTTACGGGTATAATGGGACGAGTAAATTACCCAGAGCTTTACGCTGCACCATTCAGTGCCTCCATTGTGCGCGTTAAAATTTCGAACTCGTGTTGGCTTTTGTCAAAAGTACGTTGACATGCTTGTTCAACGAATAGTAAAAATAGAATACTATTTACCTATTACTGTTATTATTATTTAGTAAGACACATAGCAGCTAATTAGCTGATGCGTGCGTATCAAATAGCTTGGAGAAGTCTTCCTTGTCCAATCTTTTCTTAGAGGAGCTTATGTTATGGTTGGAGCCATCACAACTTTTCCTGGGAGTTTCTTCCATGCCGTGACCACTCTGTCAGGCAAGAAATGTTTCTTTGGGTTTCTTTTTGCTGCGGTTTACCAAAGTTTCAAAGGATGGCCTCGCAGGCGGTCATTTTCATTTGGCTTATACATATCTTTAAAGCAAGGCACATCGTAATAATCAGTGAGGATTTTATAGGTTTCGATTAACATACCCCTTTGTCTACGCTGTTCTAGTGTGGTATGTGGTATCGACCTATGCATCAAGAATATTATTTCAATCCGTATAGAGAATAGTGCCTTTTTGATTGTGATGTGGATAGTGTACACTTGTCGGATTAAAATAAAAGGAAACAAAAAATAATATATAAATCTTAATCACAAATATACAAATCCAATTGGGTAATTGTGGATATTTCCAAGATTTTTTTATAAATTTCGTAGTCTTAAGTTTTATTTTCGGCGTACTCAAGATCTGCTTTCACCATTATCTCTGCCTACACCTCTTTAACACAGGACTGAGTTTACGTATTTATATTAAATAAATTCATAATAAATAAATACAGTCAACTCTTTCTTTCCTCTATTTGTATTTTACAACATTCCAAGCTTTCCTGGAAAATTAATAAAGCACTCAAACGATCGATATTTTGTGTTTCAAATATTAAACCGACAATGGATACATTTCGATCAACATAGTTTCGTCAAAGGGATTTGTGGGTTGCACTTTTAATCGAGATTGATGCCACACTACGCGAACAGCGACCGTTAATTCATTAAAAGCTCTTTTTAAACCCTTTTTGTCATCAATTCCCACAAATTGCTATGGATAAGTTTTTTTTTTACAGAAGAAGGGGGCAAACGAGCAACAAGTCGCCCAAAAAATCGATCACCGCCGCCCATAAAACGATGCAATATTATGGCATTTTCTGATATTTGATGATATTTATATTTTTTTACGTTATCGTTTCTTTCCATGCGGAATTTTTAGTTTTTACTAGGGGTAAATCTAAAATACATAAATTTATAAAATGACAGTACAATTAATAAAAGAGCATAAAATGATGGATAGGTTCTAATTGCTAACTCTTGCAGAAAACGATTGCAAAGTTGGAGGTAACTCTGCAAAGTTTTGCGCGGTGTGTTGTTGAAAACAATTTTTATATTCGTAGTATAATAATACTATATGAAATAAAACGCTAATAACGTAACTACTTAATGCGTAATATTTTACTCCTGGCATATCTCTCTTAGCATTTAAAAACTTCGCTTATCTGTTACTGTTATAAAGTTTTCTTAGTATTTTTTACGTATGGTTCCATTAATTGCAACAAACATCTATTTATCTATTAATTACTATTCTAGTCATAACCCTATAAATATAAGCATCTCATCCTCTCATACTTACTAAGAGATGATGTTTTTCTTGTATTCACTTAATATTTTTATTCCCGACGTTTCAAGCACTTTGCGGCAGTCATGGTAATGGGTGACTGATATGTTTGCCGCCCCAATGTCAAAGTTGCTGGCGGGGTACCCTTAGTTATTAGTTTTTATTTTTGAATAAAACATGAGAGATATGTACAATAATTGTATAATTTTCTTCCTTCTTGCGAGTTTGCCAAAAATTGCCTTGTTCCTTGCGACAAGTTAAACTCCGCCTCCTTAGAAATAACCAATTAGGGTGATATCGATGTTTTGAGAAAATAAAGTAAGATCTGTAGCGTACCTGTACTATACCCCTGACTATTGTTATCACCGATGTCTTTGTCTTCTGCTCGGGCAGTTTTACGATCTCTCTCATTCAGACGAAACCATTATTTGCGAATACTCTATTGTTACAACATTGACCTACCTTTTTTCGTCCAAACACATTTAAAAGTGGCATCCTATTGGTATATATGTACCAGATAATTTTAATCGACATGCTTACTATTTTATATCTTGGTTTTTCGGTTTATCTTTTCTTGATCATACTGAACAGTGTGGTCCGATGAAATTATCTCATCAATTATTACGATAGTATTAGTGAGCTTTCGTAAAAGCATATTTTATGACGTGGAGTGTTTTTACTACTTATACCCTATTTAAATTATACGATTGTCATAACTTTTACATTGAAATGTTTTTATAATACGTGTATTTTCAAATGTATTCATTAAAAAAAACGATCTTCTGGTGTTTTTTTTTGTCTGTAATTAGTTAAACAAGGAATGCAGCAAAAACTCGATTTAAAATTATACTCTCAACAATTTTCCGGTTCAATAAAATTATCGCTGTTATCTTTGGACCGTGTCTAATAAATTGGTCACTGATATTTAAATTTCAATGTGCTTCCACAAAACTTTGATCAAATAAATAATTCTATAAACGAATACTCATTAGGTACCTAACTCTATATAATACCTACATTACATTCAGTAATAAAACAGCTCATTTATGTTTTTAAATTACATAAAATATATTCTAACCATTTTTAACTGCTATTAATTAGTGTACTTGTTTTTTTTATTAATTCTAGTTATATAAATTCCTATATGACAACACAATAAAACCTTCATAATACTTAATCAAAATCATTATTTTGTTACGAAAATTTGTAACTATATTACTTATATCTTGCATGTGTGTGTTGTTTGCATAATATATGTACCAGAAGTAGTTACATATATTGTGCAAACAATATTAAAGTATTTTAATATTCCCAACATTTATACCTTTTCCCATAAATGTTTCTTATGGGAGTCGAAACAAATGACCAAGCAGTTCATATGATGTTTACTGGCCAGCGTAAGCGTGTGGTGATTCATGAAACGAAGGAAGATAAGTAAAAGATGGGGCTTTAGTTATTTTAGATAATAATTTGGTCAGATTCCCATGGATACCCTTGTCTACTTTATCTTATGGAAATAAAGAAAACTGCGGCCAAGTGGTAAGCTACCTCCTTGAATTATATCTTGTTAGAATGTTTGAAATCAAACCGCCTTTTAAAATAACGTCATATTCATAGTAAGGTGGAACATACTGCGATCGCCAACCCGCCTGCCAAGCGTGGCAATTATTGCACATTTGCCCTCAATGATGCCATCATTGGGGGAGACCTATGTCCAGCAGTGGACGATCATAGGCTGAGGTGGTGGTGGTGGTGGTATGTCATACTGCTCTCATGAATGCTGTCTTTCGGCCTTACAATCCAACACATCTTTCATTGAAATCCAATTAGAAATAAATAAAACTCTGTTCCCACAACTGCAGCTGTACCAAAAACAAAATTCGTTTTTAATATTTAGTTTCAAATGCAAAATGGTTAGAAGTCAAAAATTTCGTCTCATAAGTGTCTTCTCAAAAAAATTATGAGAGTTAAATCAACCTGGAGTTAGTTTCAGAAACTTCTTAACACAGTTTAAAAGTTCATTACCAGGCTTTACACCCTTACTACGGCTATATATTGAACATATCAAAATTATAATCATATGTTAGTATTAAAAATTAACAAATTTATTCGTTGCTAAATCACTCAGAGTGAAAAAACTATGGATGTAAAAATATTTTAAGTGTAATATTAATGATAACAAATAATCAAATATTTATAAATAGTAGCGGTTATACATATTTCTCTCTAAATCTTCGCCCAATGCAAACTCGGCTACCGATTTTCTCATTTGATTTTAAAGTGTTTTACAAATAAGATTTAGCGTCAGCGCGAGTCGTTAATTGCGTCTGATTTAAATAAAACTAAAACTGCTACAGCAAATACAAATATTAATGCGATTTGAATGTTAGACATAAATAATGTACTTCTGATCTATTTTATTACATTATATAACTATTTACCCAGCTGAATATAATATTTTTCGGCATACATATGTCCATTCAATTCTGACTTACTGAATACTTAATGGAATGAACGATTACGAAGAGTGTTATTAGATTCGTATTTTTCAGAGGAGTGTAATAGAAATACAGTCAAGTGGTTTTTTTTGTTATTATTTAACTATGGCGATATCAAGAACATATTGTATCCTATATAATAGTAGATATACAAATAGTAGGTACAGAAGCGCGAGAAAGAACGGTGCCAAATGGAAAGATTAAAACAAACAGATAGGTAGAAGAAGACAAAGGAGTGCGTTTGTCATCCGATTTTATTTGACTTACAGAATGAATAAATAGTTAGACAAAGTTAATTTTTTTGTGGAGGGTATGAATAAGAAAAATGAAAACAAGAAAAGTATCCTTTCATTTGGAATGCCCGGCAAATTCAACAAGTTAAAGATTTAAGAGAGTTATCCGCTTGTAAATTCAAGCGATACCAATAAGTTGGGTGTAATTTCCAAAAAGTAATTGAAAATGCCGCTGAAGTGATTAACCATGGACGGATTAAAGAAAAACTAAACATACAAAATAATCGACTGTTGTCTACCGCACTCACATAAATAAAACAAAATAGAATGATTCCAAAAATGATACAGACTTAAAGTTACAATTTATTTGAAGCCAGCTGGGAGTCTTTATAGAATAAATATAGGTGCTATAAATAATCAGTATTAATGAGCTCAGCTTACAATATTAATCTTACTTATTTATTTTGTATTAAATTATACGACGTCGAAGTCTTTGAGATATTCTTTACGCAAGATATATTGTTTCAATTTTTTATATTCCAAACTTTACGTACAAAACTTTTTACATAAGTCATTGATACATTTTTATATTATTATGTACGCATTAATAAATATACATAGACGTACTATTTCTCTAAATGATAGGACAGTTACCTGTACTAATAGAAATATTTTAAATAAAAACAAAACCGACCGAAACTTTTATAGTTTGATTTATAAGTCAGTCATTTATTCCTACGGTATGTCTCATTACAAATGAGACAATATTATGTCAATTTCAATGCCATTCAAAATTAAAATCGACGCAATTACAAATATTCTCTTTCCAAAATTTTTGACGGTCCATAAATTTTGTAGCTCTGAGGTAAAAAATATACAAGTGAATTGAGAACCTCCTCCTTTTTTGAAGTCAGTTCATCATCTCCCTACCCTGTTCCCACCTACGTAGAGTCAGCACAGTATGTACTACACTTCCATATGTCCTGGACACCACTGTTGTCCATACTGTAATCTATTTTGGCTATAGTTTTTATGGACAGCCACGTGCCTGACACCAACCCTCCTCCTTTTTTGAAGTCAGTTAAAAGCTATGATGTTATACGGAAACTATATATTTGTTTACAGAAACAAATATACGAGTATAGTTTGCGAACAAACAGCAATAAAATATTTGTAGGCTCCCGAATAAATAATAATTTTAAATTTTATTTTTTATTTTAAATAATTTTCTTTGTTTTTAATTAAGTTTGTATAAAGACAGCGATATATAGAGAGCAACGACAACAATTGCATTGTTACCGAGTCGAGACGATTTTCCGCGACCAACGGTGGTTAATGGAGCCTTCCCGTTTTCAATTTACTAGGGGTGATCCAAAAGTAATGATAATCGGTTACTTCAGGTCCGCATAAAAATCCAAAAAAAATATTTTTT
>DWLR01003583.1:0-13291 GCA_018246295.1 Papilio alexanor hazarajatica
ACCGCTTGCGTCTTCGCATCTACGTTCACAATTTGTCGCCATCATTCTATTAAAGTTTTATTTATTTATTTCATATATATATATATATTTAAAGTTTTGATTTTTTATTATGATATTACAATTAATACAAATATCCAAAATAACACTGTTATTTTATAGTTTTCACTGCTGCGGTCATTCCTTTATCACTGCTTAAGTTTATTTAACTGCGACTTTCAGTATTGAGTTGAACCTTTGTCCTAATATTACATGTAAGGAATATCTTATTGACACTTCATTATTTTAAATTAACGTATGATCATGTTCTTATCTTCATAAATAAGATAGCCGCTGCAGGTCTTGTTAGCTATCATCATTTTAGTTACACCGCTCCTTATACCAAAACACGATGTTCCCATAATATTTAACACCTGGTAAGTTCGTATTTAACACCATGGCAGTATCTCTCTCAAATATCTTTGCTGGTAGCTAGCAATTGTAGAAATATTCGCAAAGCCGTTATTCTTCCTTATGTTTCTTTTTTATCATTTATTCATTTCCTGCTTTATCTTATCTTTAGGTTAACTTTGATCGTTATTAAAACTAGTAAATTCCAAACTCATATTTCAGTTAGTGTCTTATTTTTCGAAATACTATTTTACCTACAGTGCCGATTTTTATACACTATATTTATCACTTCTTAAATCACTTGCACATCATTTAATAATATGTACAGAAAACGCAAAAATAATACACCCACAAACCGATTTTCCATTTCTTTACTACGAACATATAAAAAGCAAAGCGAAATTTATTTTTGAATTTTTATTTAAATTTGGTTTTTTTTTAATTTCAATCTTTTTATGGTGTTTAAAAAAGTATTTTTATATGTGGTAATCTGTTATTGAAGACTGTTTAGGCATAGCTGTAGTGTTCCGCGATAAATAAATAAATTGACAAACTTTCAAATCCAGGCACTCTGCGTGGCCGTTGTCTTATCCCCTCTTTGGGCTTCCGAAGAAACTGCGCAAGAGTTTATCGAGCATGTATTGAAGATTCCTAATCCGGACAAAGTTCTCAATACCGTATTAGGACGTCTTGAAAGAAATCGACAACACGCACTGTCGGCAAGGGCTCGACAGCAGTATGATGATGATCATTGCGATGAATCTTCTGAGGTGAGTTCCGAATACTTTTTTTTTAATATTTTCTTTAGGTTGATTATTGATTAATAAATTGTTATCTCCACCTTTTTATATATAAGTATCGTTGGATATAAATATGATGGAATGAAATAAGTACATACTTTAAATCAAAGTAATAAATAAAAAAAATATATTCATAGATAAAAAATATATAAACAAATTCCAACAAGACGGGATCCCCTCAACAGGGAAGATTTGACAGCGCCAAGGCTCAAGAAAAAAGAAGAAAGGATAATTAATAGAAAGGATGTTAAGAAGTACCGCTTGTTTTTTATAATTTATTAATAATGAAGAGAACTTTCGTTAATGTGTCCTTTCTTTAGAAATTTGATTGGTAAATTCTGTTTTTTAAATAGTTTATGGTAAAAAAAATTTGAAGAATGAAAAAGACTTTGTGAATTATAAATTTAAGTGCGCACATTATTTTATGTAAGTAAATTATATATAATAAACTAATTAAAATAACGGCTTAACTCACATGTGCTCCGGTGTATGTACCGACTAGTTTCAGACCCGTCGGGGGTCCTTCGTCGGTACATACACCGAAGCACCCGTGAGTTAAGCCGTTATTTTAATTATTGTATTAAAAATGTCTCACGAAAGTTTTAATAATTTAAATTATATATCTTTAAATTATCTTTAATCAAGAGCTTATCTCGATACTAATCTTAGCACTGCAATAAAGTAACGTAACAAAAGTTTTACGTAAGTGCAAAAAGTCGCTCTAAATGGATTTAAACAGGAAAAGTTTATATGAAGCATATCACAACTATACTAGCAAAATAAACACAGTAAGAGGCCGAAAAAAGAAAAGAGTATTTCATTGTGCTTTTGAAATCAAGGACTCTTTGTTATCACATCAATTTAATTGATAAGTTAAAAATGATTTAAAATAAAAATGCACAAAGTAAAATATTCAAAGATGGACTTTTTAAAATTTAATTACCATAATATGTTATGCAAATGTATCAAAAATATAAAATGTTTGGTTACACAATATTAAGTCC
Organism: Papilio alexanor hazarajatica; assembly: GCA_018246295.1. NCBI lineage: Eukaryota > Metazoa > Arthropoda > Insecta > Lepidoptera > Papilionidae > Papilio > Papilio alexanor. The sequence continues at coordinate 2,192 of DWLR01003583.1, forward strand.
TGAAGCACTTTATACAAATACTAAAAAATAATTGCATACTTTTTACTAAGAACACCGATAAACTATTAACTAAAATATGGTTTTTTAATAATTAACCCCATCAATGTAATATATATTGTAAATAATTAATTGTATCACTTAACTTTCAACTGTAATTAATAACAATGACTCGATTCACCTCATACCTTAGCCTATAATCGTCCACTGCTAGACATAGGCCTCCCCCATTGATCGCATCATTGGGGGATGTGCCATAATCGCCACGCTTGGCAGGCGGGTTGGCGATCGCAGTATGTTCCACCGTACTAAGAAAATAACTGGATTATAAACTATAAAATAATCTAATATCATAGACCATTTGAATTTCCTTATGAACGAATCATAAAAAAATCTCTCGATTCCTATACGATACAAATGACTACTTTTAGTAATCTGAGAGAAGTTTTAAAGAATGAAAAATATTTTAGAGTAAGTAAATACATTAAGTGACATGGACCGCCAAATATTCAGGATGAAGATTTATAGGTTATTCTGTTCTACCTTACTTAGAGTTTTTAAAGTGTGTTCACGGATTTCTGTAATCCGAAATCTGTAATATAAACACTAAAATATCCAAAAAGTAATCTTAAACCTAAAAACTGCAATGCCAACAAATACATTTTATAGGTTAAGCATTTATTTTCAATCTTAGTGATAGCAATCAAGTAAAGTAAAGTTACGAACCCGTTCGCCGCACGTCCAGTTGTTTATTGAATGAATAATGTGACTTTGAAGTTTAATTGTGCACGTCTATGTGGAACAAGGGAAGTCTCGGCCATGATTGATATTTTTTATAGTAAATTAAACATCAATGCCGTCATAAATCAATACAGGCGAGATGTGTTAGATGCGCTCTCCCGAGCTACCTCCGGCGCATGTTCCGTTCGCCCGGTCCAAGTTACTGCGTTTTGTGTTTATAGAATCGCTATAACTCAAAACGAGTAACATATATAACGACAAGTATTGATAGTGAATATCTTATGATGATTCTTATCACAGGTTCTACCCGAGTACACGGAAACATTGCAGGCGTCGCGTGAACGTAGTCTAAGACAACTCGGCGTACAGGTATAAAACGATTTGAAAAATTTAACTATGATTTCGTTCGTAACATTATCTTTTTATATTTACATTATTAACAGGATTTTATTAACTTGATCTGCATACATGTGTTTATATAAATGTAAGAGATTCGTATCGCAATCAAGATATATAATAGCTTTGAAAGTTCGAGCACATTTGAAACATTCCTTACTTCCTGATGACGATTATTAGGATAAAATATACTAATTATTAATTTGTTATTTATTTATATAAATCGATTATTATACTCAAAACATTTAATGTTGTTAGACTAATTTGTTAAATATGTACTTTACTGCAATGCTTCGAAAATTTGTTAATAATTGAAATGAGATTCACTTATGAGTTGAATCAATTTTAAAGAAGTTAATTTATTAGTAGTATAAGTTGAACATTTATATGAAAAACTATAAAATAAAAATTTTAGTATATAACTTACCTTTTCAATGCTTTCGAGGTTAATATGACTTCTCACTAATACACTCGTTTGCTTTTAATTTTACTTTTTTTTAATCGTATTTAATAACTTGAACTATTACTTCATCAAATTAAGAATGTCTCTGTTTATTTTAATTTCGGATTATTTTAATGTCGGAGCTTATGACTCGCACCGCCCGAGGTTTGCGAATCAATAAGCAGGCAGCTAGCTACCTGAGTGCGTGTACTCTTTCTAGCTTAGGTCATCGCGACTGGACAATAAAATTAATTACCGATTTAGAATTATGCATATCATGTTACCCTACATGTGCATTGTATAATATTTCGTACACGTGTTAATAACGTCGTCGCTGTCGATGTCAGTTTAATTATTGTATAAATGTAACACAACAAAAGAATGTAATATTGCACAATATTTTGATTGCAGAAACATTATCCTATATGTCACTTGGAGAGAAAGATCAGAAGGTTGAACACTGATGAATACGAGTACAGACCGGCATACTATGAAGAGATTCGATGCACTGTTTCCTCCGAAGACGATGTAACTGCGACCAATGAGGTGTATCAAAACATACAATACGTCTGGTCATCAACTAGCAATAACTTAAGGGCATAAATTATTAGGCATAACTTATCGACAAAACACATACTTTCAGGGCTCTATCCCCCTTTTCTTGAAATCGCCGCCATTTTGATTTTTAATCATACTTTTAAATGACCATATGAAAAAAATCGATATTTCTGGACTTAAATATTTTATAGATATGAAAAAAATATATTATTTGATGGGTGGAGAGTACTACCTATTAAATAAATATGAGATTTGTTAAAATTATCAACTTTATAGACAATTATAATGATTTAATAAGAAAGTTGACCTTTTATTTTACTTTTGAATTAGGTAGTTTTTGAATTGGTGTATTAATGATATCTTTTTTCTACCATTTTTGCACAAACAAATATTATCTACTACAAAACAAAACCAAAATCATTTATTTTAGCTTATTATTAATGCGCTAGTTTTTTAGTTTGTTAAGAAAAAGTAAAAGAATCGCTTAACTTTTTGATTAATATCAGTAAAACAATATTTGAAAGTTGAAAATTTACAAAAATTTCTTTTTAACTAATAAGTAGTATTATTACCTATTAAATTTAAAAAAAAAACTTTTTATCTGGAGAACATTTAGGTCCAAAGGTATCATTTTGGTTAATTAAAAACATTTTTTCGAAAAGTCATTTAAAATTGTGGTTACAAAATAAAATGGCGGATATTCCAACAAGAAGGGGGCTATCCCCCTTCTTGTTGAAAGGTTACTGATTAGACAACAATAAACAAAGCAATAACAAAGTTATTATACAATTTGTCAAAAGGGCTTTTGACAAATTGTATAACTAAGCATTAGCGAAATGTCTATTCAGTTCTATCACTTTAAAATCCTTAATTTCGTTTTATAATTCTATAAAAAAATTCTTTCAGATATGCTCCAGTCTTGGATTCTCTTGTGTACAATGGAATAAAACAATTCATTTGACACGTCGGCGTTATTCAAGGTGACAACTTTTTACGTACAAATATATATACAATTAAAAACAAACGACCACCCCGGCTTCTCACGGGTGTCATAGAATATTACGCCTACTGCCTGAGTAAGTGTAGTAAGCTATCCTTGAGAGATAGATATATGCCATCGCAGACTTTATTTAGACCTATAAAGTAGGAATATCCCGCTACTATTAATACCTATTTAACAGTGGTAGATTCCGCAACAATAACATCTCTTGCCTAGCGGGCCGACTCGAGTAGTACAATACCACCACCTGACAAAAGACAGACGTGAAGTAGTTTGCTGCGTTTCGTCTGGCGATTGAAATACCGGGAGCCCAAATTTAGTCATCTTCCTTATTAGAAAAGGATGGGAAGGGGAAGTTGGATTTGACGGTGAGGGGGATGGATAGTAAAAATATCCATTTTTCTGTTTATCCCCTTCTCTGTTCATTTCTGCTCAGTCTCAATCCATCTGCCTGCTCGTACGCCACCTTCTTCCATAAAAATAACATACATTGTACTGTAATATCTTAAAGTCATACGGCAGCTACCAGCACCTAAATCTTTATGATAAGTCACTCTTCCTACACAATACACACGTAAAAACTGCATGAAAATCCGTTCAGTGGTTCAATGAAAATTCTTCGGTCGTTTGAACATATTATTATAACATAAGAGTGAATGAGAAAATATCATGGTAAAATGAGAAGAAACTCCAGGGGTTTTATTACCAATTTTTTTGATAAAACAAACGCACTGGCAAGCATAAACTAAAGAATTTTTTCGACATCTAGCGCAACTGAACCTATACATTCCTAATTTATTTTCTGTTACTATCTTTTATTTGCTTCTTTTATTCTATGTTAGATTTTATTTATCGGACCGTTAGTACAGAAAATTATTTCAGTGTTAAAAATATCTTTTTATATTTTTAATAATACGAAAATATGAGATATATTTGCTAAAACTGTAAAGTATGTTCTGATACAGACAAATAAGCATAAAAAAATATTATCCGGAACTGGACAGCATCACCTATAGGGCCGAAATGTGAACATAAGCCGTACTGGGTTTCACTCACATACCATTTTATGTGTTTCTGCGTTGTTATAGTGTGATGAATGAAACATCTGGTAAATACCGAAGTATTAAATCTCAAAGTGGACTCATTTAGCTCATTGAAATAAACTTGTTAATGTCTGCGACTCTTTACGTTATCGCTGTAATTATAGGCAGTGGTGGTTACTCTTTTTTTTCTCAAGATTCAAATCAATTGTTTGCTCCATTAATAAAAAAAATGAAATTCGAATACTAAGGGTTATTCATTAATTATACGCATAAACAAAATTATTCATATTTTAAATTGAATTCTTCCAGTGACTGCTGGGAAACAAAAACGATGGTGATTCCGGCGGGTTGTGAATGTATGTGGCCGGTCCACCGCCTTGGCGACATCAACCTACATGTTTAAAGTCCTAGCAAGTAGGGTTGTCACCAAGATATTTATTACGCTTCCAATCTGAACTTGCATCTCCAATTCTCAATCAAGCATGATCGTGTTCAAGTGTTGTTTTAATGTCGTGAAGTATCTTTTATCAATTTTTATCAATTGTAAAATAATAATAAATCAATCATTATCATTTCTTTGAATCACTTAAATCTTACAATTTGTATTCAATGTTAATTGTGTTCTCGTTTTATACTCGCGTTTGTTGGTTGTTTGTTTTGATTTAATTAAAAACAACGGATCCTTATTATTGATTTATAAATGAACTGTCATATGTGAGGCATGTTTAAATGAGAATTTATTAGGCTATATAGACATTTTAGAAATTTACTTTTATTGATACTACAAAATTAATCTAGAATGTATTATGAATATTATGTAAATTATAAATGAATGTTATATTTAGGCACACATTATAAGGATTAATTAATAATCAATTTATTTAGTATACAATATCTACAGAAGCATTAAACCTGAGTTGCAAAACTACGTAATCTTTTTTTACATTTATTTTCACCTAGGACTAGAAAGTAAACTGTGTAAAACTAAACCCGTCCATCAAACCGAGATATTCGATTACGTGCTAATCCAGAAAATTAAAATTGGTGATTACTGCTGTAAATGAAATGTGGGTAAAATCAAAATCTTTGGTGCAACTATAAAATGACGACCGGCCTTCTATCACAAATTGCTGTAACTGTAAAGCTCCCTAAAAGTTACATTTTTACGCCTTACCCAATGAGCCAATTTAATGATTTTTGTGTCCATGTATTGTGTCCATGTCCATTATTTTTGGTAGAAAGGAAGTTTTGAATGATAGATACCAATGTTTAGCGCCAGGCGCTAACACATTTGTCACTCATTCTTGAAGAAATATTTATGAATTACCTCGAGTTACATAACTTAATGGGGAATGAAATTTAATTGAGTAAGTATAATACATTATACAGTGGTCGATAACATATCAACTGTTCGCATATGTATACTACAATGAATTATTTCTCTACGAAGTTTTCTAGCAAAGTCGTTTCTTTCTCAATGCTAACAAAATATATACAATATAATATTGTGGGACTTTATTTGCACATGGCTATCTGATCCCAAACTAAACAGAGCTTGTACTATGATAACTAGATAACTGATATAATACATATATACTATTCTTTTGTAAATAGATAAAGTAATTACACTCAGACTCAGACAACAGACATGTTCATGCACACAAATGTTTGTCCTGAGTGAGAATCGAACCCAAAACCTATTACGTGAAAGGCAAGCTTCTTAGCAACCGCGCCAACGGTCCGTCGAATATAAAGTTATATTTTTTGAAATGCGGTTTTATAACAACTGACCGGTTGGCGCAGTGGCAAGATACTTGCCTTCTGCGCCGCAGGTCGTAGGGTCGATTCCCACCCAAGACAAACATTTGTTTGCATGAACATGTAAACAAATGTTTGTCTTCAATGTTTGTCGTTATGAACTTCGCACGTTTCTTCGTTTCTTATTTTCCTAGCTAACATTTTTGTATTTTTATACCGTGTATATTCATTTCGATAAGAGATATAACATGTATTAAAACGATGTTGTTGTCAACATTACCATGGAAACTGACATTAAGGCAACCGATAATGAAGCTTGTATCTATAGAAAATAAAAGTTTCTTTCAATTTGGAAGTCGGTTCTGTTTTTTAAAAAAAAACGTTTAAAGATTATCTGATACCTATACGAAGGTTCTTACGAAAAGAAAAATTAGAAAATTACGCAGAAAACTTCAATTTTACGTCTATTTTAACTTCACGCTTTTGACGGTTCGCGAATGTTTTGATAATAATAACTTTTTGACATGTTATCTCTCATCGAATTTATTACACGCAAAATCAAATTATAAACGCATAATGCGAACGAAACGATGAACGCGCGCGAAGCCGCGCTCAACTATTTCATATATAGTAGCAAATTTCACACGGTTCGAATCCTAAATCATTATGTCGTTGACGCTTAAAAAGAGATATTCTTCTTTTGGTGTATTTTGATTTGTACACAGACTTAAGCAATCATAACAAATTAGGGAAAATTATACACGCCTATATTGTGCAAGCGTGAACATAACGAAAGAAAAAACAGATGACGGAAAAATATGGCAGAGGTTCTCGCGGTAACATTGGAGAACGTATGTGCGTGCCAGAGTCAGTTTGTTTCTCGCATTCAAAGGGGCAGGTCGCTTCAATATCAAGTTTGTCCACCTTTATATCATCGTTATCAAGAGGTACGTCTTTCATTATTTTTTAACTTAAAAAAAAAAACATCTTATAGGTCTCATAAATTTTGAATAATTTTAACTTTATCTACTAACTATAGCCAATCTATAAATATACTATTAGTAGAAAAGGGTTGACAGAAAGCAATAATTTTACCCTGTATATAAAAATTTGAAAACCTCGATACATTTGTTTTGTTAAAATCGTAACATCAAAAACTTAGATAAGTTTACTATTTATTAGTTCTATATGTTTTATTTCAAATTCCTCCTATTACAGTTTCAGCATTTTTGAAGTCAAACAGAATTTTTGAAAATCAAATAAGGCGTTTTAAAATTTAGAAATTTTACCTATCAAACCGATAAGGGAACGACAAAATTTAATTTTTGAAAGTGCGAAGAAGTTGATCAGTAATGAGCTGGTTGAGATTAATTTTTTAAATTAAGAACATATGTAACTCTCAGAAAGATACAATAGCCAAGAGTAATACAATCGATACAACATAAGATACTTCTAGAAGAGGGCGTACTACTGCTCTGAAGGTCGGCACCACAGCTGCAGTTACCCTGATGTTGCAAAGGTTCATGGGCATCGGTGATAACTTAACATTAGACGATCTCTAAACGTTTGTACCCTTACACTATGAAAAAGAAACAATATTAGACGTTAACATTAAGAATGAATAGCCTATGTATTATTATTATCTGACTATATTACTTCTGATTATTTAACTTTTAAATTGTGATGGAATCATAAAAATCGGTTCAGTAGTTTTAGAGTTTTCTCATTACAAACAAATCTTTTCCCTTTAACTGTCCCATTATTATAGATGTAAATGAAATCCCAACAACCCATCATTATAAATGTAAATGAAATGTATGCATATGTTACTTTTGGGAAAAAGATTCCTAAACACAATAATTGGTTAATTATCGAAAGAATTTAGTAATTACAGAGGTAACCAACACCAACACAAAGAAAACAAAACTAACATCTCCTAGATCTCAATTAGATTATAAAAAGATAATCAAAATAAGAATCTAGATGTAACTTATTCAATGCGCTGTATTATTTATTTTATATTGTCTTTGTTTTTTTCTTTGTCTACATAATACTTTTAATCATATCACCATAACAAAAGACTTAATTATCTATATTATTTTTGTACGCAAAACGTAACACGTTGGGTGTTGTTATCAAATACAAAATCTATATAATCTAAATTTGAAAAATTATCAAATATTACAATCAATTCCCGATTAAACCGGTCCCAAAGAGAAAGTACTATGACTACTACCGAAAACCGGTGCCAGATAGAGATTTACTTCCTCGTTTCACCCGAAATGAGTGGTTGAAAACTTATTCTGCATCTTCCTCACCTTTTGTCTCACCAGTCCTCTTCTTTTGCCTATAAAAAGCTAGAAAAGTATCCGTAATTATTCAAGGTATAACAGATGCTTATATGTAGCGGTCGTTGCTTAAAGTCACACGAACTGATTAGTCTTCCGCAATCCATACCTACTGAGATTATATATGCGAATGTAAGTTTGTTTGTTTGTTACAACATGAAATTTTGTACACACATTATCAGGGGTACAGTAAAGGAGATAGGAAACTTGTACATTTATCGTGAACTCTCCTCAAAAAGGCAAGACAATGATTAAGAGTACGAGCCCCAGAACGTCGTGGGTTCGAATCCAACATTCGATTACTGCACACCATCTATATAGTTGACTTTCCATCGCCGCACGGTTTTCACGTACTGCCTCATGCAACTGCTTTATAAAATGTATACTGCGGTATTTCCAAGTAAATTCGACTAAGAGTCCGTCGAGAAACGCGCGTCTGCACTTCCTCTAGTGTTTTTTTTATGTTCTTAAGCGTTGATAAAAACTTAACATTAGATGACTCGTTTGTTTCCTTAATCCACAAAAAAGAACAGCAAGAATTTAAGCTTTGTTAGGACGGTTATGAAAATGTTAGTAGATTATTCATACAAATTGTTATTATTCTTAGCAATTTTAAAGCAAATTAAAATACAAAATAAGCTGTGTTTACAAGCGTATTGGGTGCAAGTTGGTGAGATTTAAAGTTTTAAAGCTTCTTTGGAAGAGAAGCGGAGAAAGTTAGAATTTTTGTACAATTATGTATTTCTATTATCCTAGAATACAAATTCACATTTTACCTTAGTAAATATATATAAAAGACATAAACAAAACATAAACAAAAACATAAGAGGTAAATAAAGTAATTTAATGAATTATCTTACTTTACTTTAACGCCTATTGTTAATTTAACATTGTATTGAACGTTGATATTAACCTTAATATTTCAATATTCGGCACTACTTGCGATAATTTAATCAATAAGCGATTTTTAATCTTACGTGTCAAGCCACCATTTAATGTATCACACAATACTCTCTTCAAAAATTATTATCGCTTGCTGTTTGCTGTGCGAATTTGCCTGTGCGATTTTTTTTTTTGAAAAGTGATACTTATCTGGCATGTATATTATAGGAATCTTTTTACATATTATAAGTTCGAACTACGATTTAATTAACTACGAAAAATATTGAAAGAATTATGTAATATATAATAAAGGAAAATGTATACTCATATTATATTACATTGCTCGGGAAAGACTGTAAACATTTCGAAATACAATTTCGATATTATTATTTCGTAATTTTATATGCTTATACAATATTTAAATCTATGAATACTCCTACAGCCCATCTCGTCATTTTTGAGGTATAATTTTTATATGTATCTATCACGTCCAACCTAACGAACATAGCTTATAAATTTTATCTTCCAATATAACTTAAACTTTGATGTTCTAACGCAAGCAGTTCACAATTTAACAATTTGACTTCGACACCGAGTAATGACCAGTCAAATTGTGAATGATTTGTGCGTTTTACAATTTGCTGACACTTTATAATATCACTAGTTCGATTATAAACTGATAAAGTTCACCATCGGTCGATGATATAACCAAATCGATATTGTATTCTCATTCAACTTTTTATTATGAATGTATGCTAATTAACTTCGACTGAATCTATGTCGATTTTAGATTTCCGCATGCGGAGAAAAGCTAGTGAAACCATTTTGATAGTACTTCTTATATTAGTTTCGAGGTCAAAAGTTTCTCGACTTTGCTTAACAGTTACTAGAACACGATGAACAGATTTCTAAACGGAATTTGTCACTGCACACAAACAACATATTTTAAAAAACGGAGTGTGAGGGTAAATTGAGATTGTCCTCACTGTGGCTATTATAGTCTGACATTAGTTACGAATTTAGGATTTCAATCAAATAATTATGACTGTCAAATAACCGATCGATTGGTATCAAGAGATATTGAATTGATAGTAACAAAAACTAAATGGCCGCTAATGCAAAAAAAAAAATCATACGGAAAAAACCGATTCAGTTTTTTTTTTACATCGAACCTATGCCTTTTAACGGAACAGACATTGTAAACATATTGGTTTGTAAATTTCGGGCCTTTAAAAAATAAACATATTCCTTCCTAAAAGCCAACATCCCTGTAGAATCTACAATCTAATCTACAGTGTAGATACTTCTTGGGTGCTAGTAAAGAGTTGTCGATTATACAGTATTATTAAAATTTGTTATTGGATCCTATAACTATACGTATATAATTAAATATATACGTATCATTTCATATTTTGTTGACAAGCTAAATAAATAGAATGACCTACTTTGACCTCATACTCATTAAATGTACCATATTAAACAAGTTGTGATATAAAATAAAATCTCATATGTCCACAATAACATAAGACTTGAGTTCGATGAAGTCACTGCGGCTTGCTTGTACAAAATAATGAACGTTGCGTAAAATAATCTAAGAGACAAAAGGAACGGTAGATTAGTATCTCGTTGTACTAAGTATACAGACGAGAGGGTTGTGACGCGAGTCGGTTTCGTTGTATTCATCAGAAGTCTGATAATAATAATTTGTGACGCGTCAGTAATATAAAATGAATTTATAAAATGAAAGCGACACACATAACGGTGAGGCGGACAGTAATTAATTGACCATATTTTTAGGCCCAGATCTACTACGCTATTTTTATAATTATATTACTTACTAGCTGTTTCCCGCGACTTTGTCCGCGTGGAATTCAATATTGATGTATCTATATGTAAACATATACATATATCTGGATGAAAAACGTTCCGCGGAAA
>DWLR01003584.1:0-13289 GCA_018246295.1 Papilio alexanor hazarajatica
ACAATCACTCAAAACACTGTTTCCAACGTGATAAAAATCTGCTCTCCTCTCCGAGCCGGTCTGTGTGAACGGACCCTTATCTCTACTTTCTTCCATTAGAAATATACAACAATACAAATTTCAATTACTATAAATTATCTCTACGTTTCCTGATTCGAATAGAGAATAAAGTGCGTATTATATTCAAATAAATCGTATTGAAACGATTGAATAATGATAATGGATTAGCGTCAATAGAATCAATGGGGACAAGAAACTATAAAGGAAGTTACGGTCCCACTAACAGCAGTAGTTGTTCAAACAGGAAGTAAGACGGCGAGCGCTTCCACTGACTGTCATAAAAAGTGGCTCATAAAACTGAAGACGGCAACGGCCAGACCAATTGCCTGCCTCTTGAATAAAATAAAATTAATAAACGCACAACTTACTACAAATCGTCATGATTTTGTTTTGCCACAACTCTGTGCACACTTTGAATGTTTTTTTTTTTCATTACTTTGTGATGCTTTTGGAAATAAAAAAAATATATATATTTACCATCGTATTAAATTGAAGAAAAGTTGACATGTTGAAGAAAAGTGTTGGCAGTACAAGTCTTCAAGTGTGCCCTCATTATCATTATTAAAACAAAAACATTTATGTTGTTTGATTTGTTTAAAAACAATTAAAAACATGTTTCTGTTTAGTGACACACTCAGATGACAACTAATGACTAAACTTCAAGAGCACTTTGATTTAATAAATTAAAAATTATTTTTACATAACTTCTTTCTGTTTTCTTTTAGAAAACTACATATTATTTCTTCTGTCTGGGTTAAACTTAAATAGTAAATAAACAAAATCATAAATTATTCATCCTTCCGCTCGGTACTCTTTGTTCTTTTTGTTTATTATTCAAATCATGGCGTATTACAAAACGCGCGATAGAACGACACGTGGCGATGTTATTTCGTATTCAGATTTACGGCAACAATAAAATGAGGTATAAATCTAGATAATATAAATTATAAGAATGAAATACGCCGTATTTTCTTCTCCAAATATGAAGCAGAGAATTCCCGAAAAATTATTACAGAATATTAAAATTGCCCTTTGTTCTTTGAACTCCATTCGTTTTGTGTGTCATAAACGGAAATACATTTTACTTATTTGTAAATGAATTGAATTAAGTAAGTTTTCTTTTTTAGCGAGCATATTTAAACATTACACACCGTATCCATTTCATTATAGTAATATATACCTTAAGAAACTTACGCTTAATTTAATTACTACAGTTAACTTACACTTAATAATGTGATATTTATCAGACCTGACCTATTGTCTCTTAAACGTGACACTGGGTAACAAAATCATCCCCAGTATATCTGACCATTATCGACCTATTTTTGCAACGACCCATACATAGTATATTCAAGATCTGTACAGCACGTAGACATTGAATCAACGTTCAATCAGATATCAAAAAAATATTATTAGAATATTATTAGATAGTAATCAAAACACTTATTAATACTGTAAATTATTTAATACTCTTAATATAAACAGATAAAATATAAATTTACAATTTATGTAAATCGAATATAAAACAAATTTATCATACTTTACGCTATCATTGCCTATTACTAAAATTTATTTTACAAATAGTAGCTATCTCTGTAATAGTTTTCACATCAACAAATTGGAATAATTGAAAACCACTTCAACTATACAATTTGCCAGATGACCGCTTAACGATGTGTTTTAGACAACACGAATATGATTATTCTATAATTTACTTGTTTTATTTAATAGTGATATTAATGAACTGTATTATTTCGTTTATAATAACAATGTTTTACGAATCGTATTATAAATACAAAACTCTTTTTAGGTCATTTAATATTGTTATTAGTAATTAAAATAATAGATAAGCCAACAATCATTACAATAACAAACAAAACCGTAAATCGTGTTCATTTCGTAATCATATGATTAGTGGAATGCCACACAGCGCGTGTATTACTCGTATTATTTTTATCAGTGCCGTGACCCTTTGCTCCGACCTGAACTAATGTTGTCTCTGATAATTTTATTCCATTGAAGTGATTACAAGTTGTGATAGTTTCTCAAGAATTTTATTTAAAAAAAAACATGGGTTGTTATCTAGTTAATAGATCGTCTGTTTCGGATGGTAATATATTGTAGAATGTCATTATTTAACCACTAGATAATTTTGAGTTTAATATCTAGTGGAAAAACAAATTCCCCATATAAGCCCTATGAAAATCGACCACCACAATTCGAATCATTTTTGGAAAACTTAGATCTTTCGTATCGCTTTTATGCAATATTATATATAATGTTCATGTTTTTCATCATGTTAGGCTCATATAGGCTTAATAACTGAAAAGTTGAAAAATGTTAATTAATGATCCAATATTGTAATATTTTTTTATCGAAATACAGAAAAAAAGAAATCCCTCAAACATACGAAAGTAAGGCGAATTAAAATTTTAGTTAAATTTATTTGTAGGTATATTTGCCAATATTTGGCGGTTCTAGTTTCGGCCTATTATTTCATAATATTAATTTATTGTACAGATTACGTCGCGGCTTCCGTCACCGAGGCGTGATGGTGCTGCCGCGTCAGACGTGCGGACTGTTCACGCACACGCTGCTGTTGGAGCGCTACCCCGGCGGCCGGCAGCGCCTCGACCGCTCCATACAGGGCGGGGAACTCTTCCAGACGGTTATCAATAATCCCGTGAGTACAGCGCATTTTACTATAAAAAAACTTTTGTACAACATAATTTATGGGATGGAGCTTGTTATGGGAGAGAAATTCAACAACCGTTTTAATTCGTAAAATAGGCAAGGGCCTGCCTAATCTCTAGTTAAATGCTTACGCATACAGCATAAACCACAGCCTAAACCGAGCCTCCGTTTAGTTTGCCACTGCGACAAGTTGCTATAAGAAATGCTTTAAGAAAAGGCAATGAAAGACAACGGGGCGCTCAAGTCTTAGTTACTTTTTAAGAAATATCTTAGGACGATGCTACCTTTAAAGCTATTCTAGTCAGATGCGTACGGCATTAATGAAAACTGCTTTTATCTTCACCACCGTCGAAAAACGTTGTGAAGATAAATATCACTTTACGAATGAATCCGTCCCGGTATTCGCTAATGGATGGCGTACGAATGACTGCGCGTCACCACACGTTTGACATTTTTGTAGAGGAGGGACACCATTATTCGCACACAGAAACGGATTAATGTTGCTACAGGACAACATTAGTTTGATTTGGGTTCGTCCAAAATCAATATATCATGTTGACATGGATATGGCCGTACTAATGTATCACAGCCGTTGGTGGACGAAAAAAACATTACAGGCGCGGCCTACTCATTGTAACAACAATAAAATTGTAAAACAACAACAAAACATTTTTGTTATTTTACAACTTTGTTGCTGTTAGCATGGCTTATAATTTGGCTGTTTCACTAAAAGTGATTGTGAGTGAAACAGTGATTTGAAAACTGTTAATATAGTTTTCTCCTAATTTAATTATCAAATAAAATATCAATGTTTCGTTTTATCTGTATACTATACAGATTGCTTAAAAAAATTAACACGATCGTAAGAGTGAATTAAAATTAAAATATCAAGATTTCTATATGTAGACAGACGTTATTGCGCTGATAAATATAATTATATATTAGAAACATTTTCCTTCTAGTTTTTTTTTAATTGTGATTTGGTTATCGAATAAGGAAAAAAGAAAATAAGCAACGCAGGTATCTTTGTCCGCAAGAGGCACAACTCACTTTTATGATAAATAAATCAACGATACGTCTCAACTTTATTAAATGTAGATCTCTAGTCTTAATGCAACCAACAGCTCACTTTAATTAAAATTCTGAATGTTGATTAAAACAACATTTATTAAATTAGCCAATTTTTTTAAATAAAATTACGCTAGCTTGACTCCCGATTAAATATCAAACCGAAGGAATCTCCACCTCAGCCTATGATCGTCCACTGTTGGACATAGGCCTCCCCCATTGACTGCATCATTGCGGGGAATGTGCCATAATCGCAGTATGTTCCACCGTACTGAAAAGGACGCTGCTGCCCATCCTCCGGTGGTCTTTATATCCAGACTCAAGACAAACAGACATGTTCATGCACACAAAGGTTTGTCTTGGATGGGAATCGAACCCACGAACTGCGGCGCGGAAGGCAAGTGTCTTGGCACTACACCAACCGGTCAGTCGAAGGAATCTGCATCTAGCAATTTTTTTTTTGTTATACATGAAGGTGACAAACGAGCAAGCGGTCTTACTTAAGTGACCGCTACCCCATAGGCATCTGCAACAAGCATTTGCGAGTTGCAGATGCACTGCCTACCTTTAACAGACAGAGAAAGGGATAGACAGAAAAATGAACTTCTCCTATCTATCCACTTCTCCGCCAAATCGTTCTCCTCTTCCCATCCTTTCCTTATTAGAAAAGGGTGGGAAAAGTAAGAGGACTAAAATTAGGCCTCCGGCACCTCACTCCTCAGACGAAACGCAGAATACTTCTACTTCACGCCTGTCTTCTGTGAGTTTGTGGTATGTCACCGGTCGAGCGGGCCATTGTGGACTCTACCACTGTAAAAACTGTTCCTCTCTTTAACTATTTCTAAAGTTAGTTATTTCTTTTGTTTCAAATGAATCCGTCTCTGTTATAATAAGAAAACATATGTATGTCGAATTCTTAGGTATGTTTACGTATGCTATATGAGTTTCTGGATTTATTAGTCGACACTTTTTGCCCTTGTACGAGTATATACATGTAATTGAGAACCTAAAATTATCGAACCAATACAACCTTAAAAAGGGGCCGTAAACCTGTTGCACGAGGAAAACGTATAAAAGAATTGCGCGTCGAGCCAAATCGGTCCTTTTAGAAAAACACCGCGGCGCAAGCTTCAATGCCTTTTTCACGAGCTTTCGTTCCCTCGATTGGATACGTAATAATAATAAAAATATATAAACAGCTTTACAGCTATGTGTTAAAAGCAATGCGATTTCCAATATTTGTTAAAGCAGGATTAATTTGATTTTGCATCAAACATCATTTAGATTTTTATACATCATTTTGATTTTTATACAGGCTTTGTTTCTTTAAATAAAACAAGCATAACAAACAAGGATTCATTGGCGCTGAGTAACTCCAAAGAAATCTTCATTCATCCTCGATATTATGAGCTGCTGTCGTATTCCTGGAAAATGTTCACTAACTTCAACCTAACCGGCGCCATTTTTATACGACTAAATTCCGGGAAATTTAGTTCCTTTACCATTCGAGCCGACTTTGCAGTGTTCTAACTGGTTTTTAATTAAAGAATAGTTGTAATACTCGCTTTTAAAATGTTTTATACTCTCTTATTTCTGGTAATAATATTATTAGTTTATAATAATATTCCGTAAAGAGTGGAGCTTTGTTTAAAGAAATACTACTGCAACTCTGCCAGGGAAGGCGACTTCTAGAAAACCTGGGGGGGTGAACAGTGTATTCCTGCTCTATAATATTATTATAAAGAGGAAAGATTTGTGTTTTGTATGTTAGTAATAAACTCAAAAACTACTGCACCAATTTCAAGAATTCTTTTACTATTAGAATACTACACCATTCCTGAATAACATAGGATATATTTATTACTATAAAAAATTTGGGATCTCTATTATAACTTCAGTAATGTAACTCAAGGTGTTTAAAATTAGACATAAAATGTCTTTTATTGCTTGCGCTGCGAAAACTATTGATGATAGAACAAAGAAATGTTCTACAATAATGAAAAACATATTAATATCCTCAAAAAACCCGATACCATGTTATGTGCAACTATTGTTGTTATATAACATAATATTAGAGACCTGAAAGTTTGGATGGATGTTTGTTACCATGTATCCCTAGAACGTCTGAACGGATCTGGAACAAATTTGGCACGAGATAGAATATAGTCGAACAGCACATAAGCTACCCCTATCTTATTTTATCCCGGAAAAATGTGCAGTTCCCGTGGGAAACCTTTGTTTTTTTTAATACACAGTATTTATTGCATTCCACGCGATGCAGTCGCGGGCAACAGCTAGTATATAATAAAAATACTTTTGTCAGCAATACAAACATTTAAGTAAGGTGACTTTAACTTTACCAATAAACGAAAGGCGGTTGTCGAAAAGCAATAAATTTATTAAAGCTGGAAAAGATGGAATTATATAACAGACCTACGTCAAATAAAAGACATCCAAAATCTAGTAGAATACTTTGGGACATTCCCATCAAAACCTGCAATTTTTCATACCAATGTACTTCATACACAAATTTATCAAGTTGTACTACTCTAATATACTATTATCATGGTGTCTTAGATCAACATCTTCATGACGCACATGTCGAACTACGGCAACGACCGGCTCGCGCTGTACACGTTCGAGTCGGTGGTGAAGTTCCTGCGCTGCTGGACCAACGTGCGGCTGGCCTCCGCGCCGCCGCTCGCGCTCGCCCACAACTACTTCCAGCTGCGCCCTGATGAGCTCAACCCGCTCTGGGGGGTGAGTACACCATCTTAATTACAATCTCCTAACATTTTTATCACAATCTCTCACCATATATATCACAACAAACGGCGATTCGAAGCAAACATCCAACTTTTACCGACTGACTTGTGACTGATGTTGGTATTGTTTTTCGAGGATATGTATACATATATGTTTGTATGTATGAATTTCCATTCCATTGTGATTTCCTGTAGCCTAGGTATTCAACGATTTGAAGAGTGAGGTGTTTTAAATCCGTATTCTTCCCTGCAGTGTCATACAACAGGTTACAAACAGTCGGCCTTTGTGATTTTTAATAACCGGGAACTAGAGAGGCCGGTCCACTTCGAAAAATCTGCGCATCCTGCCCACCGGGAGGGGTACAGTTCGGTGACGAAGCAGCCCAGCGAGCTGCCGTCGAGGTAAATATTTACACCGACGGCAGCAAAATTGATTGCAAAGTCGGCGCGGCGCTATCAGTATGGAATAGCGCCGCGGAGATCTCTTGCCGGAAATTAAAACTGGGTAACTTCTGCACCGTATACCAGGCGGAACTACTGGCCCTGCATGATGAGGTCGTGAAGTATGTAGTGAGAAGTAGTGTAAGGAGCTTTATTTCGACTCAAGATCCGCTCTCGAAACCCTGAAAAGTGGCGTTTCCCTCCATCCCCTCGCAGAAAATATAAGGGAAAGTATGAAAGACATAAGAAAGCAAAGCAATGGAAAAGTATGAAAGTGTATTGGGTGAAAGCGCATGCAGGAATGGAGGGGAACGAAAGAGCGGACCAACTGGCGAAAGCCGCCGCGGTCGGAATGAAGACAAAGCAAATTATGAAAGGTGTCCTGTTTCATTTGTCAAGCAACAGATTCGTCTGGTTACGCTTGAACAATTGAACAGGAGATATGTGGAAGGTGACACGGCCTCGACAACTAAGCTCTTCTTCCCCGACGCCGTTAGCGCCTACCCCGCACTCCGTAGGCTTGATGTAGATCCCGTGCTGGCTCAGGTTTTGACGGGGCACTAGGGGTTCTCAGAGTACTTGAGTTACTTCAAGTGCAAGGAGAACCCCTCGTGCATCTCTGACCCGGCACGGGAAGAATCCGTGCTGCATATCCTTGTAGAGTGTCTGGTCTTCTCAGCAACAACAGCTGAAACAGAAATTAAAATGAAACATAAATTAACAAAAGAAAGCCTTAGTATCTTATAAGAAATAAAAATACCAGAGAAATATTTGTAAATTATTGTACATCCTTGGCCCTTAAAGTTATAAACAGAAATAAAATATAGAAATAGAAATAAAAATTGTAAACAGTTTTAAGTTTTATATCGTAATTTTTTTAAAGAATAAATAAAGACATAAAGAGAAATATAAAATAAAAGTAAAAAGCGACCCTGATTATATTTTACATATAGAGAAATATAAAATAAAAGTAAAAAACGACCCTGATTATATATTATATATGTTAGGGGTTTGAGAGGGCAGCATAACGCCGCCCAATAAAAAAAAACTGTATGCTTTTTGCTCAATTTCCTGTCAGATAAAACCAACTAATACAACTTACGATCTTTGGATAGTAGAGGATATTTTTTCATGTGTTATTTTACGTTTTGTTACCATTATGAACTGCTGTCGCAGTAACATTTTTCATTCAAATGTAATACATGTTGGTGCTCCAGTTATTTAAATCGAATTTAATTATAATTTCATTTATTTCGTTACATTATGATATGCTGTTTTTAATTACAACAGCATGTTGTATGGAAATGTATAGAGTTTATAAAATATTAAAATATTTTCTCGAACAAACCGACGCGACAACCGCCCTTGATTCAATTTGCGGATGGATTCGCAAAACGAAATACACCAATATACTCTGGTAAATAACTCGGTGACATCGTTGTCACGCCGTAACTTTTATATTCTATTGATTTATCCATTTTTATTACAAGATGCTTTTACATAAATGAAGTTCGAAGATATTAATTCTATTAATGTAATATTTCGTGCCAATTTTACAGTTTAATTCTATTGATTTTACAATATGGTGAGCCTTGACAACTTTTTTTTAAAGAAGGTACTAAACGAGTAGGCTTCCTCCAATGATGTTATCAATGGGGGAGGCCTATGTCCAGCAGTGGACGATCACAGGCTGAGGTGGTGGTGGTGGAAACGAGCAGGCAGCTCACCTGATGATAATGACCGCTCCCTATAGGCATCTGTAAAAAACTAGAGTTGAAGATCCGTTGCCTACCTTTACTGGATAGAGGATGGGAAAAACAGAAAAAAGATATTTCCTTTTCCTATCCATCCGCCTCCCTGAAATCCACTTCTCCTCTTCCATTCTTTTCTTATAAGAAAAGGGTGAGAAGGGAAAGAGCACTAGAATTTGTCTTCCGGTACCTCATTCATCAGACGAAACGCTTAAAAGGCGCGAAGTACAACACTTCGCGCCTTTCTTTTCTGAGGTCATGGTATTTCACCGATCGATCTGCCCCATTCGGCAACAGGTGTTATTGTTGCGGGCTCTACCGCTGTTAAGATGAGTTCTTTAACTTACTTCTTCAGCTTACCATCAATTCCGATTAAATATTTTATATTTCCAAATTTTTGGACCTACGAATTTTAATAATCGTTAGTTTAACACTGAAGTGCATTAGTAGGTAAAGTACTGCAAAAAGCGTTATTGTATTCCACTTCGACTCTTGCTGATCATAAAGCGACTGGTAATTGGCTCCAAAAAAAAACGCTTTAGTATACTTTTTGCATAGTAAACGTTTTGCATACATGGTCAAAATTTAGTAAGAAATGTAAGTCAATGGATCAAGTCACCCAAAAAGCTTTAATAACTAGTACCAAGAATACTAATACTACAAACCAATTCTGCAACATATAAATAAAATAATAAACTACAAGGCATTTCAATCATCATTTCCAAAAGAATAATGTTATATTCTAATCCCCTACTAAATTCCTTGTTTGTTACCGTAATGCGAAGTAAAATAGTTGTCCCTCACAAAACTGCTCTAACCATGAATTGACAAACGTGTTTACTCCTAAACACCTAAATATGTTCATTTGAATGAATAAAAAGTATCACAACAAACCTCCCCACGACAATAATAATTTAAAATGTACCATTCCACTGTAATTCGTGATCGAAAACTTTCTAACAAAGTTCTTGGAAATTAATTTCCATTAACTATTTTCAACTAAGCATAAAAGTTCGAGGACGCTTAACGCCAATGATCGAATGGCGAATTCGCACAGCTCTTTGCGAGACTTACGACTAATTCTATCGAA
The DNA here is from genome assembly GCA_018246295.1 of Papilio alexanor hazarajatica. Taxonomy (NCBI): domain Eukaryota; kingdom Metazoa; phylum Arthropoda; class Insecta; order Lepidoptera; family Papilionidae; genus Papilio; species Papilio alexanor. Next base: position 9,870 of record DWLR01003584.1, read on the forward strand.
CAGTCAAAGAACTTCGTCACTAGTAAAACGCTACACTGCTTTTATAACTTTACTTCCTTTCATTACTTTTAAATCTACGAGTACTTTATTATCAAGGTCTAAATGTTTATAGGGCATATATGATAATGATATATGACATAAAATGTATTAAGATTCCTAGCTTTATATTTATGTATACAAAATGGGAGTATAAAAGCCGGAAAAGTAAAGCGCAAAACGTCTGGATTGGCGTTATAAAAATGCTCTGTAACGCTTCTGAATGAACGCCTCGCAACAAAATACACAAACGAAGTCCAAAACAAGCTAAAACTTTGTTCGGCACAATGACGCCGAAATTTTTAACTTTCAAAAAAAAAAAGTAATTTATTACTTTGATTGGCACTAATTATACTTTTGATGGTAGTTACTATGGTCCTAATGTCAATGACAACATTGCCGAGGAGGTTCAGTCGATTCTACATATTACAGGAATATTCCTAGGTTATTGCAGACAACTTTTCATGCCAATTGCTAATGTCCAAACTGTACTACAGAATAATGCAGTTAAGGATGTTATTCCAAACAATGCTTTACTAGCCATTATAGTTGCTAGTCTAATTGTATAGTATGTAATAACCACATTCGGAACACGTGTGTCAAGCGATTGTTCCGCAGGTCCCGGCCATCGCGTTCGATCGATTAACTGTTCAACAGGGCAGGCATTTAAATATTCGACGATTGATTGTATAGATTAACTGTTTAGATAGACGCATCAGAATATTAATGTTGTATGACAAATATAAATATCTCTAATATCTTAAAATTATTTAGTAATTAAGTTCTAATTTTGAATAAGTCGACACAATTTTCAATTTCAAAAACAAAATAATTTGGCATTGTGTGGCGAAGAGTTCTAAGTAAAGTAAAATTATTCTTATTTATAAAGATATTAAAGATATCTTAATAAAATAGCAATGTTGCAAATGTGAATAAACAATTCTTTATATGTGACCGTAACCTTTCATTCATTAGTGACAGCTGATAATAAATTCTAATCGCATAGTTTTCTGATGAGAGTACCGACAATAATGGGACCAAAAGGTCCTAGATTGGCGCCGGCGTACAGCTTGACGCAGCATAGGTAGGCCTACCACAAGATGGACCCATGAATAATTTGGTGTTATAGCACAAAATAATTGGTTATGTCTAGAATCCGTGTGACGACATCCGTCACCGCCGCATCTGGTCTAAGAGCAAGTGGTGCGGCAGCCTACCTCGGGTGTTAGTCATCGGGCCACAGAAGACCGGCAGCACCGCGCTCTACAGCTTCCTGGCCATGCACCCCGCGCTCGTGCCCAACCTGCCCAGCCCCAACACCTACGAGGAGCTGCAATTCTTCAACAATAACAACTATCTTAAAGGCTTGGACTGGTGAGTGGAATTTAGTGATATTTTTTTACAGTGCTAGAACTAGCTGGTCTATAAGAATGGTCAATGGTCACAACCTCTCAAAACACAGGCGCGAAATAGATCCTAATACTTTTGGTTTGATGTGTGAGGTGCTGCAGGTCCTAATTCCTCCTGCGTTTCTTATCCCCGTATGAAGTAAAGTACAACGCAATCTCAGCTAGGTTCAAAAACTCAATTAATTTCAAAAACCTGGAAGTTTTAATTTTATATAATGCAATAATTGTTAATCCAATAAATATAGTTAAACTTGTTTAAATGTTTATATCTGTTGTGCAGGTATTTGAACTTCTTCCCGGCGAACCTGAGCAACTCGAGTCAGATGACGTTCGAGAAGTCTGCTACGTACTTCGACGCGGAACTTGCGCCGCGCCGCGCGCACGCGCTCCTGCCTACTGCCAAGGTCATCGCCATACTGATTTCGCCCTCCAAGAGGTACGGATGTCTTTGTTGTACTAAAAAAAAATCAGGAATACTTTAAACATTTACCCTTTTTAGTAGAAAGTTTCAAAAGAACAACAAGCAGGTCGCCGGTGTCATTTGAGTTTCAGACGTACTGCGAATTTTTTTTAGGGGGAGTAGATATGGAAAAGACCATTAGAAAGCGATTTGAAGAGAATTGGCTCTGAAGCACCCCAATTTTCAGAAGTATAAACAACCTTCACGACTAATATACTCGAGTAAAATGTTTTAATTTTAAATTCTGTGTCACGATTGTCTACATATATTTAATATTTGTAATATTGTCCCTAGGGCGTATTCGTGGTACCAGCACATAAGATCCCATGGCGACCCCGTGGCAAGGAACTACACCTTCCACACGATAATTACTGCTAACGATTCCGCCCCCAAGCCGCTTAAGGACTTAAGGTGAGTTACTCGTAACAATAACAATACGGGAATATAGAACACGACGAGCGGTTACTTGCCGAGATATCCAAAACTCTTCCAACTCTTCCCATTGAATACTCGGTGAAATGAAACTGTATTCATATGCGAGTATTTGTTGCGCAGAGACTTTCGCTTCACTTTTCAGATACTCCGAAGGCGCAGATTGCACCCGATCCGTGCGCTTTTGTCCTGAACGAATATAGACGTCCGTTCTTACGTTCTACCTTTACATTTTCATTCTATTGTTCTTCACGTTTCAATTTTATATTACCCTACAATATATGAAATGAGAATGTCGTGATGAATCTTAAATCGAGATGAAAGTGATGTAATGTGTGGTGTAATGTAATGAGATGAAAACATTGCATGTATGAACATAATATATATAGTCAACTATTGACAGAGAAATGTATGAATTAATCTTATTACGAGAAATATCGAATAGTTTTCTCGGAAATTAAGGTTAAAGTCCTAATTAGCTTCTTACAAATGGTGGGTGGGTTACAACTATTAATAGAAAAGGAAAACTGAATCTCTACCAGATATTTTAAGATATCTTGTATTCATCTAAAAAAATGTTTCGTTTGGTTCGTTAACAATTATTCTTTCATCTTTTTTCGTCGCTGTTATTTTGTTTCAAGCATCAAGTGTGAAATACAATAAATAGAACAATGTAACATCCAATATTGTGGATGTACCAAATACTTTCATATGTTTGCTGCTCTCAACCAATTTCGATCGGCGCAAAACTTGATTGGTGAGCTTTTAACTGAACTAAATAACGAGTCAACTTTTGTTTACAGTATTCGGATCCAAAAAAAGATAATTTTTTAATCTAATCCATCTAAACTTCAAACTCTTCGTAATTTATTATTAAATCAATTATTATCTCTGGTTTCTCATATTTTCTGCTAATATAGTTTTCAATAAGATTGATCCTATAATGTTTGCTTGCTTAATATCCTGGATTTTTTTTCTAGAATAAGGGAGGCAAACGAGCAGCGGATCGCCTAACATTAAGTGAACCGATGCCCATGGACATCCGCAACACCAGAGGAACTGCAGATGCGTTGCCGGCCTTTA
>DWLR01003585.1:0-13289 GCA_018246295.1 Papilio alexanor hazarajatica
CTTAACCAAAGAGGAGATATTTCAGATCAAATTGGTCAGTACGACAAAACGCTAATTTCATATGTAAGGACCTAATACATAGTTTTAGTGAACAACCCGTTCAGTGACAAGTAGTTTAAGGACTTGCTTTAGTAATTTAATGTTTGTATCTAATTTGACATTGACGAAGGTATAGAGGACCCATTGTAGGTCAATTTAAATTAAATACATTCGCTTATAATTCACAATGATAAATTCTGAAGTAAAATGTTAAGAAGCATGAAAAAATATAGCATTTATTCAACAGCAAAGGTGCGATACGAAATATTTAAGACTGCCTTGCATTGTAAAGTATAGTCAGTATTTTTTATATTCTATAAAGAATGTCAAAATGACTATTACTGGAGATACAGTACCTACATAATATACTTGATTTTAAAATATTATCATCTCTTGAAATCTGATATGTATCTGGTATCCGCGTAAAGGGCTGTTGTAAGATCTTATTTATAATACTTTTGGGGTCGTATTGTTATTGAAGTTCTAAGAGCTCTTGTAACTTTTGATTTAACATCTGTATGGACTTTTTAAGATTACTTTCGGTCCTGCGTTATTTAGAAAGTAAAGTTTTTTTTTGCTGGTTGTCAAGAAATCGCTCGGAGTAGTAAATCAACATAGTTTTCGTAAGCATATAAATAATATTACGTTTCTCGTTCCCAATGGACGTTCAATAATACCCTAACGCCGGTTGTCGTACGTCGTAACCACATTTTATAAAGTTTAGAGCCAACCTTATCCATATTTATTGCGGCTGATATCCGAAACTCGGTATATTTACGACACTGTATAGTGTTTATTAACAACATGAGTTCATTTATTTGATTTAAATTTACGGAAATAACGATTTTTATGTTTTATATGTAAATTAAAGGTATATCTTAAATGCGTTATGGTTAAATATATATACAGATTATATAACACTTTTATAATAAAATATAAAAATATCGCGATACTATAAAGAAAGTATCATTATTATCGTCTGTTGATTTACAATGGAAAATAATTAGAACAGCATAAACATCTTCGCTATGTAGCGTAATGAAAATGTACAAAGCGCCTCAAACTAAACATACATACATCTACATGCAAAGTTCTTAGATTCGAAGTTTAGTTTAAATCACATACCAATTATGACAGGATATTACAAACAAAGGCAAAAGCTAACCCTAGCTAATTTAAACTTAGCTTCTATGAATTCAGTAAGATATATTATTATCCGCAAGAAAAATAATATATAACACTAATCGTATAGTATTTTTATGTCTCAAAATATTTACTATTAATTATATTTTGCAAATTATGTAGGAAAGAAAAGTAGGAAACTATTTTAGGTTAGATTGCTAGTGAATAAATAAACTGTTTATTGTCGTCTGATTTTCAGATTAGTAAAATTATTTTTACAATAATATCATGTTTTCTTAGGAATAGCCGGATAAACATATCGTCCCAAACAAACATGTTTTGTCAGGAAAAAGTTCCTTCTTTTTATTTTACTATCAGTATAAGACAATTATTTGATTCTCTGATGCTTTACCTCTAAGGATTTAGGGTTCGATTCTTAGATAAGTAAAATAATAATAGAATAATAATATACCTCAATTTTAAAGGATTGTTATTATGCAATTTATTCTATTCCAGGTATACATAGTTGCGTCACGATTATTAGTTTAAGGGCTTTGACTTATATGGACAGTCTTATATAAGCGGCATCTACAGCCTTATGGATGCGTATCCTTGGAAAGTTTTCCGATGCGTTATTTTACTACAGCTTGGTGTTGTTAAACAAAACTATAAAAGCATTACTTTATGTAGGGTAATTTTAGGTTTGTGATAAATGGGGAATATAAACGTATAATCCTATGTTTTGCAAACACAGGGCCAATATCAATACCAATATGGGTGCCAATTAAACAGAAACATTGTGCGATAGTCAGTACATGCGTACTCGTATATGGTGGGAAACCTCGTCGGAGTAAACTATGTGGAACTAAACAAACTGTTGGCCATTGTGAAATACTTGGTTGTTTGCGTTGCTTTGTGAAGTAAATTGGTTTGACATTCTAACAATACGGTGGCCTCGTGTGCTCCTAAGTTTACATTTGAGCGACTTATTCTGGATAAAAGTAACCTCACTCTAATTCTTTTTCACTGTAAGCAACTTGTTCCATGTACATTTAAATTTATTTATGGATTATTTCATTAATTATTATCTAAAAGTTTTAGCTTTTCTTTGTCACTCGAAATGTTTATTCTGCCTGTCCTTACTGTTTTAATAAAACATCCATAACGAATTTTTACTAACACAGTTTTATTACTTAAATGTAATAGATAACAAAAGTTTTACTATATTTTGTAACTATCTAATTGTTTGAGCTTGTGTTACAATAGGTTTTATATTTTTCCGATATTTACGTAAATGTGTTTGTTTTTGGAATGAGGTTGTTATCCATCGCGTTAAAATCAAATAGAATTTATCGAAGTATCATTTTGACTTTTTTAGTGTACGGTCGAGTGCATGTTAGTTGCAGAGATAAACAATTTTTCATTAATCGAAATTTTTTGACGTCAGTTAAACCACACATATTCACATTTGATTGTGCGTGTCGCGGACACCATCGATACAGATTATAAACGATGCCAAGATGCTGCGTGAATATTACGAAATATCGCAGGTTTATAAAGTTTGGCAATAATCTTTCTAGGATAATGTGGTGTACTAATACAGTCTTATGAGTCAATTTTCAGTAGGGAACATCCGTATGAAACTTAGGATTTTAATGATTTTCATGATATACCGTTTGCTATCGAATCCTAAAATACAACCTATATTTTAGGATTCGGTAGCTAACGGTATCTGTTAAATAAAATAAAAAAGGAACACATTGCAGTAATGTTATAAAAGAACATAATTTGGTTTGACAGAAGGCTTTTAGGTAAGTATAAGTCTTTTATTTTATAGGCTAGCGTAAAATTATATTATATACGTCCCGAAGTTTTTTTTTATAATGAGGATAAGTTAATGGAGTAAGAATGGCGGTTTCTTTTGTAACTTTCTCTTACTTCGGAAATAGAATTGTATCTTTAATAACAAAATGTTTTATTAGATTCTTTATTTATATATGGAGAGGTAAATTTAGATTTTTGGTTGTAAGTTATGTTTTATTAATACAATAGAGTCCCAACCGTTACACGTACAGTGCGTTTCAAACCAAGCTCCAAATTGTCAACAAACGTCACCTACTGAAAAAAGGCGGCCATAACACTATTTTAGAGATGTTACCATTCAAATGAATGAAATGAATGATACGCGTATGGAATACTAAAATTTAATTTTGATTTAAAACAATGTTAGAAAAGTTACTTTAAATGTATATTATAATTAAACAAATTGGAGAGAAAATATCATTAATATTTCGTTTTATATAATGATTTACTTCTATATTTCATTCATATTTCGTTCAATGATATACACACATTTTAAAAACCATTTACCGTATACAAGTTTACTTTTCTGTTATTTTAAATATCAGCAAGTGAAGAATAGCTAAAATATTATTTTGGATGATTTGTTTACTTAAAACCTTTGATTTGTGTTCGACGAGTCTAATCAACAATTATTTTAAGATTACAACAATACCCGGTGATATTATTTTAGTTTATTAATATTTTTACTTGTTTCTTACCTTGTGTTAACTTATTTATACCATTATTATAAATTTATGATGCTTGTCAAATTAAGTTTTTATTTGTACATTTTAATTTTTTAATGTGATTTTTACTTAACAAATTTAATTATGAAAATATATGAATTACATTATTGTATTTCTAAATTAGAATTAATGTTGTTTATTAAATTAAGTTTTTATTTGAACATTTTAATTTTTTAAAGTTTTTTTTACTTAACAAATTTAATTATGAAAATATATGAATTACATTATTGTATTTATAAATTAGAATTAATGTTATTTATAATGTTATTTTTTCGTTATACGTGTAAATTGCATATTCTGTATTGTTTATTCTGTATTGCATGTTCTGTATTGCATTATCTGTATCCGCTCGTTCAAACATTCATTCATATTCTTGCAAACGAGTAAGTTGTTTCCTCACTAATTATGCACAGATAAATGACGCGTCATAAAAAGTGACGTAAGGTTAGAAATGTACATTTTAACGGAAATATTGTAATTTTGCGGAAATTGTAATACAAATTAAGTGAAATTGAATGTACTATGGGTAACTAATTCTATAAGGTGTGGGAAAAGGTTAGTTTACGTTTAGAAATTTAGCGTAAAAAGTGAGGTGTCATCACTTTTTACGTTTATTCGGGTTTCGATTGAAACGAGGTATACATATATATGTCAGAGCCAGTCGATAGCTTTTGTTATCATATGATTAGGCCAGTGAAAGAATCGTTCATCAACATGCATTCATATATGTACGATTTAATTTAATTTAATTTATATTATATTTATCATTTAATTTATATTATATTTCCTTTGGCATTCTAACAACATTCTTTTTATTCTGGCTTATAGACAGACGTCTGGAGGCTGAATCCTTTTCTTGTCTCTGTTATCTTTTTTGTAATTTACAGTTCACATAGTTAAAGATTGAGGTTGAAATAAAACCATTACAAGAAATAAATGAATAAAATATTTTCTTGGCATACAAAAAGTACTTAATAAAAAGTTCTCTTATTTACTTTAACTATTATTTTGGAGATTAAAATATTAATATTAATGGTTTTTCAAAGAAACTGTGCCCATGCTAGCTAAGTCTATAATCTTTTTGGTGTCTTGTGAAGTATGAATATTATCTCACGTATCCTAAGAGTTTAATCTTTATTCTTTAGTAGTAACATTTTTTTCATATACAATTTGAATTAAAAAAAGAGAGAGTCGACCGATGACTTCTGATCTGAGAACGGCTGATCATAAGTGACTGAGCCGGACCCTTGGCTTAAGTAGCACGAAATAAAAAATAATTCCACAATCTTGTGATTTGTAAAAAAATCTGGTTTTTTACGACTACGATTATTCATACGATTTTGAATGCATTGCTTTTTTTTAACGAACAAATGATTCCACTAACTCCACCTGTAGTCATCGGCAACAAACAAATCAGTTGTACATTACCTACCTTTATTTTGAACAGCGGAGGGAATAAGTAGGAAACACTAATGAATGAATTATGGAAAGGGGGAAAAAGATTGTAATGGGATTCTGGCATCTCATTAATTCAACGAAACTCAGGAGTGCAAAAATTTAACATCTGTCTTCTGTGAGATCGTGGTATTTCACCGGTTTATATACATACGTATAACCATAATATATTATATACTTTTTATGTACTTTATACATTGACACTTCTCTATTTCTCAAATTTTATTTTATAGAGGCTCTGACCATTGCCCGTTCAATAACGAGTTTTTTTTTATGACGATTACAATCAGCTTCAAAAAAAGACCATGTGTCCGGGACCATGTGTCATCAAGAATCACCTACGTTCACTAAACTGCCTTACATTTAATATTATGAAGCTACATTGCCCAGAATTTGTTTATATTGATCAGAAAAAAAATTAGTACCACCGCTTGTCATTGCATATGTAATATAATTAAAAATATAGTTGTAAGGGAAACGTGTGTCTTGAAAAAGGATGTTGTGATTAGAATTGTGAAAGGTATACTTTGATGGTTGGGCCACATTGAAAGATATGAATGAAAAGAGAGTGACAAGACAAATCTATGTTGCAAATGTGAGTGGCAGAGTTGGCATGGGACGACCCAGAAAAACTTATATTGATCAAATCAATGACATCCCAAAGAAAGATGAAATGAGTGCTCAAAACCGACGAGCATGTATGCGTAGAAATAGCGAGAGGGGGGGGGGGTGCCAGGATCGCGCCAAGTGGAAGTCCGTAATCTTTGTGTAGACGTCTGGGTTACAGGTGTGAGTGTTATAATGTAATAAGATAGTGATAGATAGATAGATAGTAATTGATTATAGATTTTAAACTAATTATTGAATTGATAATTAAAAACAGTCACACTACTGAAAAATATGCCCAAAAATATTTTTTTCCTAAATAAAATGCGAAGTTCTATGTTATGTTGGTACATTTACTTCTTATAATAAATGTGGGTTACGATATGTTCGACAGATATTCGTGTGAGGGCTAGGATTTATTTACAGCGCCTCTGGGACCGTAGGCGTTATCTCTGCGCTAAGCTTTCACTAACTTTTCAATTCTGCGCCACATCGATATCTGCTTTTATTATTTATATTTGACATTTAAGTTACTTCAAATTTCTACATTACATTATATTAGTTTCTACCCTACCAAGCACTTAATAAGCTAGTAGAACAGTTTATTCCATTTGAAGTAAAAATATTAATGATTACTTTCAGTAATTTCGGTTCTGTAAATAGTATTTATGTCTATAATATTTTTAACGCTTTAGGTGATTTTAATGTAAACCAAGCTAGACAAAACAAATAAAGGCAGGCGATTTAGATCTAACGACTTATAAGTTAGGATTTAGCCGTCTAGACCCGGGGTGGTTAAACTTGTAGTGTCTGCGATCTGCTGCACAGTGGCTAACAGTCGATAACTTTAATAAATGAAAATAAATAAGCTGTTAGGTGTATTTTACAAATTCAATATCGGGGTTATGGCTTCTGATCATCATCAAACTTGTCAGATTAACAACGTGTTAGGCGGTAAGCCTGTCACTATACACCGAAAACTAATTATAATTTATTGTTTTACTTTAAAAGTTATCATATTCAAATGGTAAATGGTTTGTTAACTTCTTATATTATAAACTTAACTAAAAATGTGATTCGATTGAAATAGTGAAGCTTGCTGGAACAAACTGAATTTTTACTTTTATATTATACTTGCAATTTTACTATTAATTATATGTTACACATAATGTGTTGTTAATTTCCATATTTCATGTGCGACAAAATTGATACGCAGTGTATGCGTGTATTTAAAGTATCATTAGAAATAACTTGTTTATCGGTTTATACATTAAATAATAGTGAAATAATATACATATAATTAATGTACATTAAATAATTTACAGAGATATATAGGACTGACGGGGTCTTGTATTTACTGTAGACAGTTACCGCTAGGATTCATTCACATCTCTATAGGTATTTCTCAGATTACGCAACCAACACGACGACGTCTAACAAATTTTAGATAAAACCCTGCCGTATATTGTAAACATATTTTTACAATAATAACGTGTTGGTATATAGTATAAATTGATGACTTTTTAACCATTCCAACTAAGCTGTAGTTTATGGTAGAACATCCTTTATGGCAGTGGTAGGTAGCACCCATGACCAATTAATTAAAAGAAACATATTAATAACATTTTATGATCACGAGATGGTCAAGTTAGAATCTGATAAGTCTTTTAGGCAGGAGTTTGGACAGAGTCTACGTTGGCAAATATTTTATTTTGATTTGTAGGAAACTATTTCAGAATTATTCGGTTTATAGCAATAAATGGTACTCGAAAATCCTTAGACAGTAAATAATGGTCATAGATATCATGCTTTTATGATCGAAGATCCAGCCAAGGTTACGGGAGGTCACTAGTAGCGGGTAAGAGACGGTAAGAGGCTTCATAGGAGGCTTGATTCATCTTCGGGTGAGGCATTGGCTAAACAGTGGACGTTCATTAGCTTGATAAACTTTCTTTGCTTGTTTCTTTGAAAATATTTATTTCGGCGCGTTATAAAAAAGACGGGATTAAAATTTCTATTGTAACGAAATGGGCGCGCACACTGATTTAGCAATTTCACAGGACAAACATAACTGCGAATGTGAGTGTGTAACTATACTATACATCAGATAACATCTCTCCTAAGAGGCCCAAATTATACCATAAAGATCGAAATAAGTATGCGGCTTTTTATTTGTATTTTGCTTTCTTCCGAATTAAAATAAAAAAGACGCAAGACTTACACATATCAGATAGTAAATGCAATTATAATTCTTCATGTTATGCTTTTTTAATGTTTGCAATTAAAAAGAACTTTTTAGTACCATAAGTAATATGATTTCAAACACATACCATCCAGTTGCAACTCGTGAAAACAAAACATCAATACGGTGACTCGATAAAACAATAAACATGTATACGCTATCAATCAGCAATCACGGTCGCCAGTTACACAAAATGTCAATAAACTGGACAAATGTGCTGGATGCCTTCCTATTTATATTTTGACATTTTTGTTGCATTATCCACAGATTAATAGTAGGTACTAATATTATGCATTTTTTGTACTGATAGAAATAAAAAATGGACTTCATGGCTTCATTTTCAATCATCAAATGTCGATGTCATATACGCAAAATTTGTTTACATGATTTTTCTATTGGGGTCGTTGATCGCGAACTATAGTTAGTGTAACTGTGTTTTGGTGGCCATTGGTTTACTCAATAATTTGGTTATGAAGCGTTAATTATCAAGCAAACTACAAAACTAAATGTAACAATGAAATTTAAAAAATACTTATATATTAATAAAAAAATTACATAAATGTGAAAAAAATCACTTCACAATTATAGGACGGACAACGATTTCTAATTTATGGATTAGACATATGCATATATACGTAGATTATAACTGTGGTAGAGATGGCAACAACAACATCTGTTGCACAGTAGAAGACAGGCGTGATGTAGATGTAATGCATTATGTCTGTTGAGTGAGGGAATTGCCGGGGGTCCAATACTAGTTCTCTCCTCCTTCCTATCCTTTTCTAATAAGGATTGAATGCGAGGGGAAGTAGATTTGGCGGGTAAATATCCTTTTTCCGTTTCCTTCTTTGTCCATTAAAGGTAAGCAACGCATCTGCAACGCATCTGCAACTCATGTTGCAGATGTCTATGTGTAAAGTTCATTTGACATCAGGTGACCTGCTAGCTCGTTTGCAACCTTCATACATAAAAAAAAAACATTGGTATTGTGCGTTTGGCTTCAATTTTCATTCGTTTTGTGTAATATTTTACAACAATCAGAAAAGTTTTATTTTTTATTCTGGTTAGTATCTGATGGTGCTAGGATCACCTGTCACCTGTCATTTTGGTACCTAATAACATCGATTAAGCCCAAAAGCAATTACTGTCTTTATACATAAGATAAATACGAGTCTACAGAGACTCTTATCTATTAGTATTTTCGACTAGTACAATTTGTGTATTTTGATATATTGAAGTGATCATTTGAACTTGTAAATTCTATACAGATTTACCTATTTTAATTAAATGTACCTTCGTCGACGTCAAACACGATTTAAACATTAAACTGTGTGGGCGTAGTGTGTAATTGTGTATCGTCGAATGGGTTGTTCACTAAAACTAAGTCACTTTATAGCAAGTAATTACAAATAGAGAATTTAATATCAAAACGGTACTAGCGACTCACTTTGAGGTTTTATTTTAGAAAATAATATTTTAGTATAATAATAATATTTATTTTAGTATAAAAATAATAATATTTTAGTTTTATTATAAGATAATGTAAAACGAAGACAGAGTCAAAAAACCCTTGCTACCCAAACATAAAGGTTGTAGTCATCGAAGCGGCCAAACAAAGCGTATTTAAGAGTAATTGTGGAACTAAGTGGCTACATTTCAAGCCTTACCTGACCAACGCAGTTCTATTTTTAAGAAGATATTTACCGACTTTGCTTATTCTAATTTGTTCGTAATGCGACGAAAGATTCATATATCTTCAAACTAATCGAAGATAAGTTTAACCATATACTTGATGCTGTATTCAGACTTTTTGCTTTACTTTTTTTACATAATAATATCGCTGACGACCTTCGCCTTGAGTACCTACAATAAAGTTGTAATGATATAATGCTCAATTAATTTTTTTTGTAAAATATTATTATAATTATGAATTCTGTGAAAATTAATATTAAATTAATAATACGATATCAGATCAAACGGCATCGTAGTTGAGCAAGTTTAATTAAAACCGCCTTAGTTCGACGATAAATTGTAAAATTGCAACGTGCACGTATGGAAACAATTGAAATTTCAAAACTGCAGAAGAGCGTGCTTATTTAATTGACTTATAAGTTTAAAAGTTAATTATTAGATATTTAATAAATATATCATTGGTAAGTAATATGTTTCGTTTTCTTTTAATTATTTTTGTTTAAATTTTAAGGTGGCAGAGTGCAGAAGGCATTTAACCTAAATTAAGCTTGAAAGATCTCTGCTGAACTACGCGGGCCGTTACTTTGGACACTCTTTGGAGTAACGGGACGCAAGTTCCCCTGGAATGGGACCAACTAGAGCTGAGACCTTGAAAAGGGACCTCAACTTACTTTACAATCGTTTAGTATTCCGATTAAAGGATGACCGAGGGGAAGGAATCAAGGATTGACCGATAGCTATTAGGTAGGTGGCACGGTACGGTATGCGTATAAGATATAAATAATTGATGTTTTAAAATTCTTTAATATTAGAACAATAATTTATTACGAAGTGTCGTACGTACATATATAACATACCTCTGAGTTCGTATGATCATCTAATTAATTATTTTATTTCTGAAAATTTCGCACTGCGTGAGAAATGTATATTTTTAGACACATTAGGACTACTTAAAGTACAAAACTAACATAAACCTTTGCTTACTTTAAAAAAATACGAAAAGGTTTATTACGTTACTGGGCCCCCGCAATTTTGTAATAAACTTGTAATGAAGGCTTTAACTCTAAGCTGGTTTAAGAATTATTTTTGTATTGCAACATTACCTTACATGAAAATAAGTTTACATTTTGTTTTCATGGCGGTAACAAGGCTTTATGATTTTCTTTTATATTTAGTTAAAAATGTTTAAATTGTAATTTCAAACCTACTTCGTTGATCGACCACAGTCACCTATAAATTTGCGTATTTAGTGAAACGAATAAAAAATTCTTCAGCTACGTTTTACTTGAAAAAAGAAGACAAAAATAAAAAAAAAATCGTTTCAGCTACGCATACTTGAGTAATTGAAAATAAATTTAAATAACAAAAATTAGTGCTTTTTGTTTTCATTTTCAAAATAATTCCATAGACATTTCGCTTTAATTCACTGGTTTTGTATGTATTTGCTATTTTTTTTTAAATAAATGAAGGTAAAGAAAGGTCTAGTTGTTCGATTCAAATCCAACTTAATGTAATATGTTTCCATTGCTTGGATATTGATATAAAAACACCTGTAAAAGTTCAGATTAATTCTTTGATACAACTCATTCCTGAGTTTACCTCAATTTAATTAAACTTCTAAAAAAACTTAGATCGTTACTATTTTCTATTCTTATTGGAAAAAAAGTAGTATATAATATTGTATCGTTCCTTTCGGGTGAAGTGTCCATTTTGATAACGGATCATTATCTTTGGAAATGGTGTTTTATAATCGAAATTTAGCAATGATCTTACACATTTTATTTTTAATTAAAGGAAGATGCAATTATCTCGCAAACAAAGCGCTACTTACAAACCCCGGAATCCGAATTTTCAGCTCCACGAATCCTCTATTCAGTCGAATTTTATTACACCCATTCGATTACCTGCGAGACTGTTATCAAGTTCTAGTTAATTTACAAGTTACGAACTTAAGTTTACAGTTTTCATTAATCTCAGAGATTCTTTTAGTATTCACTTACACCTGACAAAATATTTATAGGTTTAAAAAACCTTTCATAATTCATTGAAAGGTTTCATAATTTCAGAAAAATCTATAATCATTTCGTTTTTTTTTAAATATAATTCGGCTACGACCCGGTGAATTTCTTATCACCTTAATCAATAAATCATTATAAGTGAGATTTTTTTTGTCATACCAATGTATTTAATATATTTTATTTAGATGAAAGATATAATTACAAAATGTGGTTTATCATACTTTTACAAAGCTTTTACATAAGTGTCCGGCAGTTTTCTTTAACATTAATAATTCCTACTATTATATTGGTTTCAACGCTTACAACAAAACAACATTCGAAATATGTTTTTTTGTGACACTTATGGGGTCCTGTGTAACCTGCATCTATACATTTTGCAGCAACATTGATAACTGTCTATAGGTGTATGTGTTTTTATACTTTCCTTCAAAACAATCACATATAAAACCAGCATGTGCACACTTATGCATAGTTCCTTTAATCAATTTCGAGTAACAGTATCGTAGTATTATGAACAGCAATATTGCAAGCTCACTGTCTGTCATGTTGCGCCTCGCAGCTTTGCTTGTACGTACAGGTTGTTCTAAACGTTCCAACTTGCTAAATACCGATTTGTGGTAAACATAGTTCCCTGTTATTTGGAACTTTGTAGCATGTTTTGGAATAACTTACGCTAATGTATTCGAGTATTTAATAAGTTTAAAATGATAATAAAATAAGGATTGGAAATTCAATTTATTCAAATGAAACTACAAAATTTTATTTCTAAGTATAGATTGTGAAATTATAAAATAACAAACCTCTATGTTATGTATGTTAAAGTCAAGTTTTTCTTTTGATATTTTTATTATAAAATTATTAAAAACATTAAATATTCTCGTGTGAGTAAATTCGTTTCGTTTTCCATATTAATTATTTTAAAACATTACGTTGCTGTGTACATAACCCTCAACACATGTTCGCCGAGGTGTTTGCGGAGTCTAGGGCTCACCTGACGTACGGCACAACTAGTCTCTCCGCTCGAGGGCCTAGTTAAATCGTGCACCGAGTGGATAATGAGGAGATGTGAAACATTTTCTTGTTTAACGTTTAATGTTTCAGAGGATGAAATATAAGGTACAAAATTTCAAGATAAAAACTTGTAGTTGCTCTTAGTTAATTAGTTGTGTTAATACTGAACTTGTTTAATTAAAATTATATTTTGAATCCTGACTGCAGCATAATTAAAAGGGATGATGAGTGATTAAGAAAATAAGATTTTAGTAAATGAAATTGATCTCTGGCAAGTGATTAAAGTGTGTATTATTTTGTGAGGGATGCAGAAATCTTTAAAAGTGGCAGAGTCCGCAGCAGCATCTGCTGCTGCACGAATGGTCCGCTCGACCGGTGAAACACCACTACCTCACAGAAATCAGGCGTGAAGTGGAAGTAATTCCGCGTTTCGTCTGATGAGTGAGGTGCCGGAGGCCGATCCCCCCCTCCCCTTTATAGCAGCATGTCAGTGGGATTTAAAGAGAGTTTACCCCA
>DWLR01003586.1:0-13286 GCA_018246295.1 Papilio alexanor hazarajatica
TTGCTGTCGTTTTGACGAAATTGGGAAGTTTTAAATAAACGTTGAAGCGAGATTCGTAAGATACTTTTGAGATACAACGACGGTTGATGCATTCATACACTTCCTTCATGATAGAACTCTTACGACTTTGTTCTGGCCATGAAAGTTGTTCAAAAAAAGCTCAATGTTCATTTCCATCAACTCCAAACAGTGGTAGAGTCCACAACAACAACATTTCTTGCACGAATGGCCCGCTCGACCGGTGAAATACCACGACTTCACAGAAGACAGACGTGAAGTAGAAGTATTTTACATTTGGTCTGAGGAGTGAGATGACAGAGGCCTAATTTTAGACCACTCTGGAAAGAGGATTTGACGGGGAAGGGATGGATAGGAGAAGGAAATGTTAATTTTTCTATCTATGCTCTCCTCTGTCTATTAGGTAGGCAACCCATCTGCAACTCGCAAATGCTTGTTGCAGATGTCTATGGGTAGCGGTCACTCTTGCTTTTTTGCCACCTCCATATATAAAAAACAAACTAATACTGCTTGTTAAAAATAAGTAAAATAGCCCTTATCGTTGCTATTAATGATTTAATTACTATTGTATTATCATAACACTTGAGTTGTGTATCCATAGTTTATCTGCGTACTGTTTGTCTGTGTGTTTGATAGACGAAGTGATTGTTCTTATCGTAGTAATTGGTAATTTTTGCCTACCTAATATATTACGTCCATGAGTATGATCTGACTACCACTTTTTTATATTTAAATTGATTAAAACCGTAACATGATTAATCTTTGTCTTTCTAGTTGCTACACTAAACGAAAATAGTAATTTAACTTTTTGTGAAAATGACTTAGTCATCGAGGAACTCTTTGTTGTGAGATTTACATACACGTTGCAAACAAACGGCCACTTCAAAATATTGAAGTTTACAGAAGACATAAAAAAATCTAAACAAAAACGTGCATTAGTCACCCGACGATTATAAAAACATACACACACACACACACAATCCATTATGGTTACGAAATCACGTTGTATAAACATTTAATAATGTTTGATGTGATTTTTTTACATTTTCATTTAACCTATCGAGTTCTAAGATGCACTATAACAAACAGTTTTATCACTACGAAACAACTCATAATTTACTCTTAATCTATGAATAAAAAAGCGATTTTGATAAAACTAAAAGCAAAAATAAGCACTCGTATATGAAGTCATGCAATATATTATATTAAAAGCTAATCTATTTTTGGCGAACGATTCACAAAATCGTGAGCGTGATTCTGGCACTTCTTCTTGTTGCGTCATACAATATAAAGAATAAAAGCATTCGTCAAAGTAATCGGTCGTTTCGAGGGTTTTTGTGATGGTGACATCAACTGCAGAATTTCGGTTTTTGGAGACACGAAAAATGTCCTTTATATTGTCATGTATTTAAGTCAATAACAAAACTTCATTAGTTCAATTTATTATTATTATGGAAAAAAACCTTTAAAGAATTAATGTAATTTTTATTGTAATTAAACACTAATGCTTAAGAAAATAAATAAACAAATTCAAACGTATACACTAGAAAGAACGATAGGTCTTATCTCCGGAGACGCTGATTCCTGTACTCTCTCTCTCTCTAACCTGATTTATTACTGATTAAAAATCAGAAACAAAGTAAAAAAATATTGTTAAGTGTGTTACACCTATTTTGTTATAATCTTTCCGTGTCCAATAATGTAGCTTCGCACCTCTGACTTATCAATTCTTCAATTACACAAATTCAATTCAAAAACACAATCATAAATATTTTACGGCTATGAAACTTCTGTCGGCACGGAATAGTTAGTGCTTACAGTTATGACCTATATCTTTGACTAGTTGTGCCCCACAGTTTCACGCGCAGCGCCGTTCAATTTAAAAGAAATGAGATTCTCAGAATTTTGTCCATAGGTAAACCATTTCATTGACGCATCGTTATATTAAATAGCATTATAACCTTTCTTAATAATTGGTCTGTCAAATGCAAAAAGAATTGTTCAAATCTGATGAATAAATTCAGAGATTATCGCGTTCAAACAAACTCTTCAGTTTTAATATATGAGTATGGATTATTTTGTTACTGTGACATTAGTAACACCGTTTACTTCCGCACATGCCTTCCCAGGGGGTTGCGTGATGCGCGCTGTCATTGAGACGATACACGCTACTTGTAATTTATTCAGTCTTTTGTTTCAAATGATGACATCAATAAAACAAAAAACTACCGTATTGTATGTCGGGTTTATAGTATCTGCGTTGTTTCTTTCTATTGCTGTCACACTCATTAAGTTAGGTTCATAATCATTGATTAAATTATGAAGCGCCAATAGCTTATTTCTTAAGGGTAGGGACTATCGATGGTCATGGGTTCGGATCCTACTATTCAACTATTTTCACTCATTTGGAATGGTAAAACAAAAAGCATAGCTGCAGCATAGCACAACATACAAATACATATACCGCAACAATAACATCTGTTGCCGAATGGGCCTTGTACCGCTATCGTTTGCCACCTTCTATAAAAAAAATCAAAGAGACCCCTTCAGTGAATACCCGCAATCGTGACCAGATCGTCAGTCCAGATTAGGTGAAAAGACATGAAAGCTTTTTGTTTTATCTGGTCAAATTCAAGATAAGGTCTTCAAAACCGAATAGTATTTTAACATTTAAAGGACGAGTTTTGATACGCAAAGGAGTTATTTTCCAGTTAATGCATAAAATAATATTGGCGCATGATAAACTTGTCAATTACTATGCAGACCTATCTAACTGTTTGAAACTGAGTTTGCATAACTAACTGTTATTTACGAGGGCGGGATGTTAAGTAACTAACCTAATAAGAAAACACTTAACTTTCCGTGATAAAATTAATTTTATTTTTCGACATGAACCTCTACGCACTTATTCTATCTTTGTTCTAAAGCAGTAATGCCTTCCATAAAATGATTTCTTTCGAGGCCTGCAAAATACTCCTGTACAGCGGCTATGACTTCATCATTTGTGGCAAATTTCTGTCCGTCCAAAAAAGTTTCGAGCTTAGGGAATAAGCGGAAGTCTGATGGCACTAGATCAGGCGAATAAGGTGGGTGGGGAAGCAAATCATACTTCAGTTCGTTGATTTTTGCCATAGCTTTAACACATGTGTGAACCCTAGCGTTGTCTTGGTGGAAGATGATTTTTTTTTCGCCAAACCTGGTCGTTTTTGCTGAATACATTGATGAAGCTTATCTAGAAGATTAGCGTAGTATTCTCCATTAATTGTATGACCTTTAGGAAGATAATCTATCATCAAGATCCCATCTGCATCCCAAAAGACGGAAGCCATCACTTTTCTAGCCGACTTTACAGCCATGGCTTTTTTTGGAGCCGGGCATCCCGATTGTGTCCACACAGTTGACGAAATATATTTTCAAATGACAAAAAATCAATAAAATTTTCACGCCACCAAATTCAAATTTAAAACAAAGGTGGCCAGAGATACGAATTTAATAAATGACATATATATTTTTTTAATTTTAACTTTTTAAATAGCAGTGGCTAGTTACTTATCATCCCGCCCTCGTATATTTATTCTGATGTCTTAAAACTATGCTTATTTAGTTGTTAAATCATATTTTCGGCTAAGGAACTTGTCATCATCAGTATACCACGATCGTCATTTCTGTGCACCTGTATATTACAGTTCGGTTACTTCTCGAACTTTGTTATATAAATAATGAAACAAAACGCCTTTTTAAAAACTGATAGTACATATACTGTAAAAACATAGTCAAACCTTGACACGTAATATCCGTAACGATCAACCCAAATATTTGTCGCAACTTTGATTAATTCAATCGTGTCGTGAAGATATTACGGGTCATACGGCCATTGCACGCGACGTCCATTTGGGAGTCAGGAATGAGGTGACGGGTCGGTCAATTAGTGGTCCCCTGCACTCATTGACACCATGACTTACGGGTCATGTAATTATGGAGCACTATGTTTATATTTCGGAACAATTACATGTGATTGGAATCAAATTCAAGTTTCAGTTCTCTTATAATGGTTTACTGATAAATATTCCAAAATGATGACTTAGAGATCTTCCAGAGGAAACTTCGAATCTTCTAGAAATATTTGTAAACTCACCTGCAGCTCGTTTGCTGCTTTGACTTACTTAAAACACAAAAAATATTTTAATTTATACAAAACCTTTAAGAGATGTCAGTGCATATAGTATCGAAGTACTCTGATATTAGTTTACTCAGAGAAGTATTCAAAAACTATTAGCGCTGCGGTTCAAGTATAAAATCAACTTGCATATCCTGCATAACAGCTTGGCGGCTATTTGCGCGCTAATTTATTGAAGCATTCAGCATCGTATGTGATGAGGTAATCCGGATGAATCTCGTACAGAACAATCGACAATTGTACCAAACGCGACATTAATGCATAGACAAAATAAAAAAAAATAACCATAGCCAAGTATTCTATATAGCTTTATCGATGACGTTCACGTTTCTATAGATCTTACGTGAATCGTATTGGATTTAAAAATATTTATATGTAGAAAAGATGAATCCAGGTAACTCGTAGGATTACATGAATCATCCTCTATACAATAACTCTTTGAGCATTATTCTTCCTGGAATTCCGATTGTGGTGACACAATAACCCTAGAATATGGGATATCAGAGTTATTATATGTCACAAGTTATTACATATACTCGTATGTAAAAGTAACTAAGAAATTCAAAACATGACGTGGACTTTTAGATAAACAACTTTGAAATGAAAAAAGCACAAAGAAGAAAATCCATAAACAGTAAAGAACAAGAAAACAAAGACCGCAACCAAACATTATGCAAAATTAAATAAAACAACCTTTCCTTATGGTTAATGACTCATTTCTTGCCTTTACACAATTGACCAAGTAACAGCACTCTGAATATCATTTAATATTTCATAGATATCTTTGAAACCGTTCCTGATAACCAAACGGAGCACAGAGCAGATTTTACTGCCTATTTACATCGAGTATATCAATTGTTTACCGTTCGTTATTGCACTGTGTCACTTAGTGGGCGTCGTAATGGCGTTCGTGCATTTAACTGTATAATAAAAAAAAAATTACATCATTGTTTATTTTATACGTTGCTTTGCAAAGGGCAGAGTCAGTTGTGGCAACATTGTATGTCTACAAAGATAATGGAAGTTGTGAGGTAACAAACTTTCGTCTTATCCACCAACTTTATTTCCATTAGAACTAAAAATTGCATGTGCATTATTAAGCTTCTTTAGTATTAAGTACTAGGACCACATAAAGAGTAGGTACATACTAACACAATTTAAAAAAAGATGCCACTTCTTAATACTTAGATATAGTACGTGGCCATAATATTGCACATCAACCTTTGGTAGAGATTTTGGGTTCGTAGAGTAATAATCTCTCTCGCAACGACAACGCTCTATGTAGCCGAAATATCTTTCCAATGGTCGGTTTGCAATACTGATTGCCGCTTATTGTACAATTGTAACCAATAAACACTTGCCAAGCGTTGCCACTCTACACCTTCCTTAGCAAAGATCCAAGTGTAGCATGGACGTGCAAAAGCTGATAGATTACGTTTCGACATTCATAAACCAATCGAACACTATCGTTCGATTGATTTAAATTATTTAATATAGTACGATCTTAACCTGATTGTCTGAGATGCACCGTAATAATAAAGTTTAAAATTAATTTTATAATACAACGTCAAATATAAGTCAATAATAATTTGTATATGCAATAAATGTATTATAGAAAGTCGTGAGTAACAAAAAGTAAAGTAATAAAAAAAACAATTCAGAATATTTTTTTCATTTATGTCACACTAATATTTAATGGTTTTAACATACACATAATATACAAATACAGAAGAATAAAACTTAAGCTTTGTTACTTCTCCATACGTTCATTAAATATTATTTTGTTTATGTAGACAACATTCATTGACAATAGTTTTAAAGCCTTGCTTTATGTTATGGGGGTATAGACCTTTTATATCACAGTCAATGTACGTAACTGTATACCGTCGGTTGACCAAATGCAAATCGAAGCGATATTTCATTGTCAACATTCGCCATATGTATCACCTAAAAACCTACTAGGAACGGGATAGATGTATGCACAAAAACACTCCATCCTTGTCACTCCTGTGATTGAGTTGGTAGCGCATTGTGCATGCATGAAAGCATCACGGTCGCACTGTCGAATTAATAATGATCCACTGCAATTATGATGTCCTTACTCCTGTCCCAAATATCGTATATTTACTTATAAATTACCTTACTTATCGGGATATTTGCTTTACAAGAGACTTGAGACGAAACAGAAGTAGGGTTGAAGTTCATTTACTTCACTTCGTTACACACATACATTCTCAACACACTATAATTGAGCATTATTTAACATATAATATGATGTCATCAGAGGTCAATAAATCTTATTTGGAGCAATGTCAAATATAAACCACATGTCACGTAATCTTATTTCTTATTATTACAGGTCGAATTCAATATCGAAATTAGCGGTTAAGCCATATTAAATCGAATATCAATATCAAAAACTTTCTCACAATTTTAGCACATATGTATATTCCATCACAAATCTACATTTCGAGAAGTTCTGCATAGAAATCGTGGTAAAATAATATTGACTTAATAGCTAAGCTAGCAACTCGTAGCTGACAACATAAAATTTGTTAATAATAATCCAAACACATATCAATATGTTAAAGCCATCTATAACACAGGTTAAAAATAGAGTTCAACATATTAATAATCTTAATTTCGACCATTAATGACTTGGGTCAAAGATGTCAATTTAATTGATTCATAACTGCCGTCATCGTTATTCAATTGATAGACTTATTTAAGGTATCCACCAATTGTTTGTTACGATATCACGAAAAATTTACTTAATTGAAATGAGACTGAAACCAGAATAATATTTCCAAGTTACTCTTACCTTGGAGAGCTCTTGTAGATTACCTTAATATGACCTTAAATACTTAGAACGTTACTGCCTATGGCCTCTTTTTTCTTACTGACGTCATTGTCTTGAGAAGGAAAACATTTTCACCGGTATTGAGGTAGCAAAGCACAGAGAAACTTATCCTAAATCTGAAATAATTAAGAGCTCTTTAAGGGCTGTCATGAAAACCTCGGCTCATGCCGTTAATTAGAGGATGTAAACCCGGAAATGTTTACAAATTTAAACTGATGATATTACGGAATATAACGTATATCTTACTATTTCTATGGATGGTGTATGTGTGTCTATAAGTAATAGTATAAGTAATGGTGTATTTTCTTTGTCACAGGTGGATTGGAAGGAAAGTACCGCGTGGCCGCGCCTGAGCTCATGCAAGACACCTTCATGAGCGACTCGGAAGACGAAGGAGGTAAAGACCCAATTGATTTACATCTTCCCTCAATTATTGTCTATAAATAATCGTAAGTCATATTTTTGTCTGAAAAACCAAATGCGGATACTGACTGCTATCTCTTTACGAATATATGTATTTGTAAGCGATATGACTTTGTTTTAGTCTCTCAAATATTTTTAAACGCTTTCAAAAAAGAAAGTTTGTGATTTATAAAACTTGGATTCCGAAAATATACCAAAAAATGACATATTTGTAGAGTTAATATGAGCCCTGTTTGAATTTAATGGATTTATAATGAGCGACGTGCCAGGGCTGTAAATAACTTGATATTAATAAATAAAGAAATATATTTTTTTTAATTTAAAGTCGGTTTTATTTTTGTTAAAAATGTTAAAAGATTATTACGAATTATTTTATGGTTCCGTTTACAATAACCTCTATTCTGAAGAGCACAAAATACCTAAACGTATACCTAAATTTGGCGTCAACGACGACGTTTTTTTTTTATAACAAATACAGATTCTGATTTTTAAACCGAATAACATCAACATGTTCATCTATTTTAAGTTTTTTTCTCTCTCATCTGTCATCGCTAACATGACAGATATACCTACAGTAAGCACAATAAATAGTGCACATCGACCTTTGAAAAGAAATTTCTGGTTCGTAGAACGTTATCTCTTGTACTCACTACGTATTTGATTTTTAATGCTTCATGCGATAGAGGTAACGCTCTACGAAGCCGAAATCTCATTCCAAAAGTCTATATGTAATATTAAGTGCCGTTTACTATACCAAAATTTGTAAAATAAATTGCAGGCGAAGTAGAGTGTCCGATCCAACAGCAGCAACAGTACCGCTACATGCAGAGCGAGGCGGGCACGCTACAGCGCGCGCGGCCGCTCGCCGCCGCCGACCACAGCGTCGCCGACGGCCACCTCTGGCCCAGCAACAATGACAAGAAGGTCGCCACCATTGAACGACAGCCAGTCGACATCGGGTAAGGATTAGATTAATATTTACGTCATTTGTATACGAGACACGGTTAATGGTAAGGCGGGGTAGAAGAAACGTGTTGTGCCAAATCCATCAGTAAACCAGAAACAGGGTAAAAGAATGAAAATGTAAATTAGGTTCGTTAAAAATTCCAAAAACCAAATTCCCTTCCCCTTTTTCTTTTTCTCACGTTACTTTATACAACTTCCTATAGTCCGTTCTTCAGTTTGTGTTGTTACTTTTTCTACTAAAAATTCGTGTTTTTACCTTTGACACCTATAACATAGAAATTTAAAATAAAAACCGTATCTCAAAAACGATATCAGAATAAAAGATTTCCTCCGTCAAATTTTCTTTCCAGAGAGGTCTAAAATTATCAATCCTCAGACTAAATGCAAATTAATTCTACTTCACGCCTGTTTTCAGTGAGGTTCTGGTATTTCACTGATCGAGCTGCCCATTCGTGCAACAAATTTTATTGTTGCGGACTTTACCTCTGTTACTGCGTCCTTTGTACTAGAGTAGTATTTTATAACGAATGATGCAATATTTTTAACCCAAGTCTACAATTGAGATAAAGGTTCAGTTTGTATAAATTGTCCACAACTACGGCTAAACAGACGAATAACAACCAGATGAGATGTAGATGCTTATTTAGCTCAAAATTATACATAAGGAGTTTATTTAAGCGTAAAATATTCACATACGCGAATTGAATTTTGTAATCAACTCGTTGTCTTAAATATAAAAATGTTGTATTACATGTTTTGTCTGAACTCACTTAAACTACAATGACAAAATTACCGGATATTTAAGGTTAACCAGGAAGAGCCGAAACCACTTTTTCACAAAATTCAGGTGATGTCATCCGAGCGAATGTTACGCCACTTTGCCATGACATCAGCGAAATCGTAGTAATGATTCTGTAATATTGGTGATTACGTTACACGTGCCTTTTAAAGTGTAGTGATGTGATCATTGCGTTTCAATGAAAGAGTTCATACTTGGTTTCTACTCTAGTGATGTACATTCATCATCATTAAAAAAATTATCGTTATTTTAGATATGAAAAATTCTTACATTTGATTGCCACAAAACATTGTTATTTAAATTCGTACTGGAATTGAAACGATGTACTGAAATAATGTAACGGAGTTTAGTTTACACAGCTAATTTTGATTTGACATTTGATGATACGTTTTTTCTCGCGTGTCAAGGTTACGATATGGTACACGCCTTGCGACGTAATTTAGAGAGTGATAATAGTATCAGGATGTTCAATTGATTCACTCAATGCACTCGTTAAGATTCACTCGCTACACGTGTCGAGGACGTGCTCGGAAATCTTAGATCTATTTACTTATTAAATAACTATAGGTGTGTAGATACACATAACATTACATTTAAAACTGTAACTAGACTAAATGTAACTAGATAAGTTGATTTAAATCCCATAAGACAAGTTACGAAGCTTGACGTAGATTAAAAATGAAATGTTTACCAGTAATTCGATAATTAATATCGAAAAAGTAATTTCAAGGTCGCGTCACATTAAAGCACATTTCGTTACATGAAAGAGAAAAACAGCATAGAGGGAGTACTCTCTTTCTCGCTCTCTATCAGATCAGTATGATTCTGAGTATAGTCCTTACTCTTATACAAACAGTGTCGATTGTTGATCGCAGGTTCCTGGTGTCGTTCGTGGTGGATGCCCGCGGTGGCGCTATGAAGGCAAAGCGGCGCGGAGGCGTGCGCATCATAGTGCCCCTAGCCGCATGCGCTGCGCCTACTAGAGTTACATGCCGGTAACCAATTTCTACCATAATGACGTACATTTAAGATTGATTTTACATTTGCTTGTAAAATTCCAGCACCGAGTCATGATATCTTTTTAACCAAAGATTCTCCTGTGTTATAAATATTAGGTGCACACGGACATTTGCCTTTATTAGCCTATATATCGAAAGATTATTTAGTAGCAATAGCTTTATGTAATTATTTGATTTGAAGAGCAAAACTCTTTGGTAACAACAACGTACTGGAACGCCACAGCTTATGCCGAGTTACGATAAATGCTTTCTTTGGGAGTCTTTTTGGAAAAATGATAACTTAGCAGTCTACTAATTGTATTTCGTGTATTTGAGTATTGTAAGTTGAACTAAGTATTAATTTAGGCCTTCCATATTCGTCGTCAGGAATAATAAAAGCATATCCATCTCGTTTCCTTCTACGGTATCAACGTAAATGATTATGGACTAGATGACCTAATGTTTAGACTAATTTAAG
The DNA here is from genome assembly GCA_018246295.1 of Papilio alexanor hazarajatica. Classification (NCBI taxonomy): domain Eukaryota; kingdom Metazoa; phylum Arthropoda; class Insecta; order Lepidoptera; family Papilionidae; genus Papilio; species Papilio alexanor. Next base: position 10,720 of record DWLR01003586.1, read on the forward strand.
GACATTTGTTTTTTAATTTTGTCTGAAAGACCATCTTTTGCAAGCGAATAAAAGTTTACTGGTAATTATAGAGAATTAAAATAAAACAATTTGTATATCCGTATGATGTTGGTAACTGAGTCATTTGCCAAATTGAAAACATGTTTTGGGACTGTGCCATGACACACGCGGCCCGATGACACATCGTTTGTTTATTTGGGTTTTATTCTCACCAAACTCAAAAGATTTTCGTACAGCATAATAACATTTATGTTCACTAGTTTTGGTAATTGGATGGATTTTTTTTATTAATTTTTACTAATTTGAGATGCTCGTAAAATAATAGCAAAAGGATACGAGCAGTACGTCTTTGATTATTTGTAGAAATAATAAGTTAATTAATTGTTAACTTGGTAGCCTTAATCTTACAATAAAATCATAATTATATATCTCTCAGCTTTGAAGTTATTTCGACCACAAAATATATTCGACAGTTGTCCATTAAGTGATAAGGGTCTTTTCTTGCACTGTTGCCTTTTGTTGTAGTGCCGCCACGCGCCGCGCGCCCGCCGCGGCTCCTCCCCCGCTGATGGAGGGCGAAGCATTAGCCTCGAGATTACTAGAACTCCAGCCTCAGGGTGCTAAATTTTTGGCGTAAGTTATTGTAATGTTTTCCTAGTATTTTTAGTTTATTATTTAAACAATGAACATAACTATTATATATATATATCGATTGATTATATTGATTGATCTGTATATTACAGGCCCGTGATAATCGAAGTGCCCATATTCACTGCGTCGTGCAAAGAGAGGGAGATCGTTGTGCTGCGCTCCGACACCGGCGAGACCTGGCAGGACCACTATCTGCACAACAGTGACAACCCGATGATACAGGTAGGGAACCAGTAATACTTAGTTACTTAAAAAAACATACACACGTAAGGTGGCGTACCTTAATCTTCAAAATCGGTCAAACTGTAGCTCTAGGTCATAATGGAACGAAAAATACCCTTCTGGGTCAGTTGCATAAATCTCATATGAATCATAACATTCCCCTTGACTTAAATAAAATTATTGTACATAATATTTACTTAACTTCTTCTAAATCTCATCAGCTAATAACTCTCAAAATTAAAAAATATAATAGAAAATTTAAATTAATTACAATTAAAATATTTGATATTAGGCAACTTTAACACCATGAGTATATAATTAACAATTGTCTCCCAATAATCGTACAATATTTTATATAGTATTAGATTATTAGATTAGTATTAGAAAGTTCTCATTAAATACCGGCATTGTACTTAAAATATGATACAGTATTACTAAAAACAGTTTAAAATATCTAATGTGAAAAATTAGGTACACAACTAAAATAAACGTTATTTCATGTTCATCATACTGAATCGTTTTAAAATATTATTGTTTACGACTGCGGTGTTGCGAAGTACGTTGTAAGGTCGTTCCTAATTCGGTGCGGCGTAAGGTGAAATTATTTAGTTCATTCGCAATAAACCGAAAATAGGACGCTTGAAAACTATTTATAGCTGATTGTGACGCAATCCTTACAATACCTGCAACTGAATAATGGTAAGGTCAGCAGATAATAGTGGTCATTTAATTTTTTTGATTTGGCTTTTCATATATTAAATTCGGTCTTTTGCAAATCATATTCGATCATTAAAAAATCTAATTCGAAATTCGTATAATTAAAATGAAGCTTTTTATACATCTCTTTTGCAAATGTTATTTAGAACTGACTTAATGAATTATGATCGAACTTAGGCCACTTGGCGATCAGTTAGTAAATAATAATATTAATAGAACTAGCAAAAGATGTCAATATCGCTCGTTCGCAGGAGGCTCTAGCGCGCGAGCGTCAAGAGTACGGTCCGAGCGGCGAGGCGCTGGGCGAGCGCGGCGAGCGCGTGACGCGCGTCGTGACCTGCGACTTCCCGCACTACCTGGCCGTGGTGTCGCGCGTGCGCCAGGAGGTGCACGTCATTGGGCCCGAGGGCGGGACCGTCTCCAGTGCTCACATCCCACAGGTAACAAGTATATTCATTTTAAAAAAAACCGACTGCCTACCTTGTGACATTCCAGACACACACTTCTTACAGAGAGTCAAGAAAATGTTTGCACCCTGCTTTAGCCGTAAAACACTATCGAGGCAGGAATGAAATATGAATTAAGTATCTCGTGATAATATCACACCGCCAACGTCGTGTTACTTACATTTTAAAAACAAAGTAAATGGATACTTTACAGGTGATAACATGGATAAGAAGAGAATGGACCCCGCAGCACTTTATTAACTAAAACGTAAAAAAATCCCTTTATTTCATTTTCTGTAACATAATCTCCCCAGGTAGAATAAGCCTCTTCATGCCACAAATTCCATGCTGCTGGCTACTCTACTATACTCTACTATACTCCTTTACTTCTACAATATCATCTCCCTGCCCTTTTCCCACTTGCGTAGGGTCGGCACAGTATGTACTACTCTTTCTTATATCCTGGACTCTACTGTAGTCCATACTGCAACTGGTTTTGGCTATAGTTTTACGGCCGGCCGCCTGCCTGAC
>DWLR01003587.1:0-13286 GCA_018246295.1 Papilio alexanor hazarajatica
ATAGATGTAGAAGAGGCGAGAGGCGTGCCAGGATTGCGCCAAATAGAAATCCGTAATCTCTTCCTACCCCTCCAGGTAACAGGCGTGAATGTTATGTTATATATATGGCCCACTGACCTGGGCCGAGCAATAACACTTTCCAGATTGGATGTAAACGCGATGAAAATTACAGAGACTTTGCTTTCGAGCAATCTTGTAAAAATCGGATCGATATATTTATTTTTAAATCGATTAAATTAAAAACATCTTCGTTATTTCAACGATGAGAAATAAAACCGCGACGTATAGATGGTCTCGTTTCTTCGACATATAAATTTTATAAGTTTTAATAGAATTCCGGGTTAAATATTCACACATTTGCGCCAAAGATTCAATGACTTTTGAACTAAATAGATAAAGATTTGTTCGAATCTGTGTATAATCAACACTTGCATATAGAGCAGGTGAAACATTTTATTTTGTATTGTCTTTATACCAATAGTAGGATAACCACACACATTAATAAAATGTGAATATACAAGTAGTAAATCTAATCATGGCACTAAGGTCATTCATATGCATAAGTGATTAGAATCGTCACTCTAAAAATACGTGTCTATGTTTTAGGTACTGGCTCGGTGGTCTGGTGATTTGACTTGAGCTCTATTGATCGTAGAATATTCTTTGGTTATAGCATAACTTTGACGCTTAGCGTCCTCGGTAGGTCTTCTCTGTATAGAGAGTATAAAAGCATAGTTCAAACAGGATTCCAGAGAGGATTAACGGACATTGCAGATGTTCAATTATTCGCCATATAAGTTTTTCTTGTTGTGTTTGCTATGTCTTTTAAATTTGTATTTTTGTTTTGCACTTCCTACCGGGATCCGGGTTTTATAAAGTAGTTTAGAAACTTGGACATGGACTGTATTCACGTGTAATGATACCAATACTAGATTATTGTAAGAAAAATATAGATTAAAAAAAAATATTGTAATAAGTAATGCTACCTTATTTCTTGCGGTATTCTTTAATAGATATTGCCATCAGTTTAATTACTCCTACCTTTAGTCAATAATGTTGTATCGGATGATTAGGAAGCAATACTCAATAATGTTAAGATTCCGCTATAAATAAAAAAAAATATTGTTATTGTTTAAGAAAATGTTATAAAAAGATTACATAGATTCTTAAACAATAATAACATTAATGGGTAACAAATGGTTGCAGGCTCTGTGTGTATGACCTTAAGAGCTTATCTTAGGCATGTGGTTCTGGTTTTCAGCCTGCAGGTGGCGTCGTGCCCCTTAGAGCTATTAAATTAATATGTTAATCGTAATAACTAATCATATCGTTATTGTTAAAATAAATTAAAAATGAAATTAGAAATAAGAAATAGAAAAATAAAATTAACAATTAATTTCCTATATTATTAATTATATATTAGTTATAAATAATAATTGTTAAACTTAATTTATTCCAAATATTTATATTTCTCAGTTAGAAACATCCGTAGTAATAATAATAATTTATTCTACTCACCCCGATCTTTCCTTCACTGGGTTTTTTTGATCTTGTACGGCAAAATTACATAGTATCCAAGCAATATCAACCAAGGTCCAAGTATACAAGCATTTAATGCCTTACGCTTTATACATTTTGCATAATGGGCTTCATAATATCATATAAATTATGCGAAATATGAGCATATCGAGTGTGGAGTTATGTCATAACAATCTTAAAAAAAAATCATAGTAATAATAAAACATAACTCTGAAAAATATATTAAATTATATTAAATTAATACTTTGCAACCAAATGTCAAAAGACAGCTTGCACAATATTTGAGCAATAGCGATTTTGATTATTCGACAATTTTATTGAATTCATATAAACATTATTGTGTAATTCCAATTTGAACGAACGTGATTGGGGTCGTTGACTTATTGCGATAATAACTGCCACTGACTCATCTGTCAGTTGAAAATTTTAAGCAAGAAATACGATAGTATTCGGTCGATGACGCTTATGCATATGACATACACCACACACTGTTGCGCCTTTTGCAGGCTTAACGTATCTAGGTATGCATTTAGTCTGATGTCATCGCTCTAAATAATTATGATTTTATTACACATTACATCGATAATGTCGAACTTGACTGATCTATCGACGGACATTTGAAACTAATGAACTTCAGAAACGTGAAATTTGACATATGGAGATTAAATTATATGCTGTGCTGGATGTGTTATTATAAATCTTGATAATTTAGCTATATGCCTCGTGTATTAGTTAACATCAGCCAAACACCTTATCCGTATAGACTGACCGGTTGGCGCAGCGGTAAGATACTTGCCTCTCACGCCGCAGGATGTGGGTTCGATTCCCACCCAGGACAAACATTTGTGTGCATGAACATGTCTGTTTGTCTTCTGTCTGGGTGTTAATTACACCTATCTATATATCTATATATGTATGTATTTTCAAAAGAAAAAGTATTAATATATGTAGTATATCAGTTATCTAGTTTCCATAACACATGCTCTGCTTAGTTTGGGATCAGATGGCCGTGTGTGAATAATGTCCTAGAATATTATTATTATTTCAAAATATCACTATACATGAAAACAACAATATTGCTTACGGTGTGTGTTTTCACGGTTTAAAATTATAATTTTCACCATCACTACTATAGAACGTCAATAATTGTCTATGCGAGACTTCTCAAACATTTGCCGGCATAAAATCATGAAATAGGCCATAGTAATTTTATAAGAGTCGTTTAGCTGCTGCGTTAGCATACTTGCCTAGTGAATCAGTAATAGCATCGGAAGTGTGACTTCCGTTTACTTTACGTCAATCATAACGGTTAGATAGTTCAAATTGTCACAGACCCTAGGTTAAGGTGACAGATAATAAGCCTATCATCATACAGCATTTTAATCATAATCCCGCCTGTGGAAAGCTCACGCATCTAAGTTTCAAGTATGTGGACACTAGCTAGGTTGTGTGAGTCAAATGCAAATTGTCGTTCTTGCTAGGCATTGCCTGTGTTAATTACAAAAAAAAAAACCTCTATTATTTTCGAACATTTTATTTTATTTTATGTATTTCAGGAAAACTTACAGCAAAAAAGCCATTTTCAGGTTTTCAATAATAGATACACTGTAACCAAAAATCGTATTGTAAAAGGAAAAGAACTAAAACACACAAAATAGAAAAAAAAAAGATTACAAACAGTGAAAAATTAAGACATTAAAAATGAAAGTATTACTACAATTGGGTCAGTAGTTTGAGTCAATCCATTTCAAATATATATTTGTTATTTATAATTATTACCTCAACCTATGATCGTCCACTGCTGGACATAGGCTTCCCCCATTGATTGCAACATTGGGGGTAATGTGCCATAATCGCCACGCTTGGCAGGCGGGTTGGCGATTGCAGTATGTTCCACCGTACTAAGAAAAGGACGCTGCTGCCCGTCCTCCGGAGGTCTTTACTTATAATATTACTTTATTTATAATATTAGTATATTATATCCGATAAAACGTTTAATATCAAAAATATCCTTGTCCTTTGACCATCATATCAGGTTGTTACAACTGTTTATTTTCATTTTTTTCGTCTAGTTTTGAGACTACGTTGATACTTTTTCAATACTATCCGAGTGTAATAGACTTTTCAACCGAATCATAAAATCAGTCTCCACCGAGAATAAAATTCATATATAAACTTTATTGAGACGCTTTTCCAAATAAGGATTTGGAAGGAAGTAGATCCGATTTTAGCGGTCCAACTTCCTGAATCCTTTTCCAAAAAATAGAATGCTTTCACTATTCCTTAATGCCTTTCTATTTTAGGTGTTTGAACATTTTTGGCGAATGCTTTATACTTCGTGAGTCATTACTATAAAAATCATTATAAACGATACGGGTAATGAAGAGTCAGCACGTGGTCCCGAATCGATAGTTCGTTGGCCCAGTTGAGGGGTACAGGGGAGAGGGGGGGGGATGGAGCGCGTGACGTCACTCGCGTCTCGTCCGCAAGGTCGCCGCCTCTGCTAGGTTATTTACACCTAACCCTCTAATATATCGGGAATTCGTGCGATTTCCTATATTTTTATACGATCGTGACCTTTTTTTTTCAAGAAATCAAATCTACAACATGACTCTGAAGAATTTAACTTCTTTAATGCCTTTCAAAAGCTAACTGGAATGAACAGTTACAGCGTGCCTTATTCCCATTTTACCATAGTTTATTGATCACAAATGTAAGACTCAGAACTCGTTAGAATCCGAATGAAAATTACCGTTTTAGATATGCAGTTCAAATAACCTATAGGTATATTATATAAAAAAGTGAAATAGAATTACCATTCTCAAATTGTTTTCAATCAGATATTCTAATATGTCTGAGTATTTACACTACACAGTTACACTATCAATCCGCTTGTAAATGTGGTTCAAAGACAATAAAAAATGGTGTAGGTAGTATTGAATTTATTACTTCTTTTGATTAGTTACAAAATAAAGAAGTCGACGCGAAAATATGCACAGATTACCTCATTTCTGCATATCGTGTGAATGCGACCTCGCCGTAAGGTCAATTGGCCAGGGTGAGCACGTGTGCCTACGGACCGATGACCTATAAAACTTTTTACTTTTTAAAATTAAACTTCCTAAAAAGTTTGCAATTTAAAAATTGGAACGTATTATAGCTATATACGTAAGACGTAATACTGTTAGGAGACATCGCGTCAGAAGCGATCATTATTTAATTAATTACATGTTTTTTTTTAATTATTTTTTTCGCGATAATATAAATTCGAGTGGTTCGTAATTAAAATAAACTATAATAACATTTAAATGAAAGTTAATAATTAATGTATAACCATAAGATAGCGTTCCATCAATAATGAAACGGAAAAATGCGGCCGTCGACGTTATGCGGTTGTCAACATTCATTTTCCGGGGTCATTGAACTATTAACAAAAATCGTATTAACGCTCTTAAACTGCATCGTGTTAATAACAATAATAACAAACAAAATACAATTCAAAATCAAGAAAAAAAAATTGCTAAAGTAACGCATGCAACAAAAGCGCCGAAGAATCCACATTCAAACTAGAGTTCAACAGCATTTCACCGAAATCTACTTTGTTTGGGTCCCGGGGTCAATGAACTGCTGTGACGCCCGCGCGTCTGTGTGCGCGCGCCGCTACGTCCGTACACAACACCGCCACACGCCCACATCGATATCTTGCCTTGTACTTGGTGCGGACTATGCTGGGCAAATTTATTTGTTATGTGTAGCTGTAGTTTCAGTTATATTTAATATTAAAATATAGATATAAAAAGTATTTTATGTGCTACTTTATGTAAAGTAAGAATTTTTCTTTAATATTTAAATTACACTGAATTATTTTTGACCATCATATTCTGCACCGAGCCGGGGCGACTGAACTATCACTATGAGCTAAGTTGATTATTCGGTCCGAATGAAAAAATATATAATTTTTTCGTGAGCCCGACCGAAGATTCGTCAATGCGTCAGTCACGATCGGACCGCTCAGGCGTCAACATCTCAAGACGGCCAGTCCTCGACGCGTACCCGAGTTGTGCACAACCCATAGTACAAAAATTAACGTACAAATTTTTTGTCCTTACAGTAGTGAGGTGATCGCACCAGTTGGTTTATTTACTGAAAACAGTGATAGTGCCTTGTAAAGTGCGACAGTGAACGGGATGTTTCTATATGGAACGTGGTGATAAACGACTTATAAATCTAAATTTAACATAGAGATCAACGTAAATTTTACGAAAAAAAAAAATGGTTTTAGATAATTGAGCGCAGTTCAGTTAACTAAAATCGCTTTTTTAAAAATTGCAAAATCTAATTGGCATTAATATCTCTTATTAAAAATAATTAAATAAAATCAAGTAAATCCTTCTCTCTGCTTTGGTTTTCTCTTTGCAGATTGTTTTTTCGCTTTGTGACAAAACTATACGGGAACAAGTGAATTAAAACAATAAATTGTTTAAAAATTTGAAAAAAAAAAAACAGTGCCTTAATAGATTTTAAGAGGTAAAAGGGACAACAAAACAAAATCACGGAGACAAAATGCCAAGGAACTTGTTGCTGTTTAAAAAGTTAATTCCTGAAATTAATTTCGCTAAAAGAAATCTCACGTCACCGCTCGGCCTCAATATATTAATCAGTTAATAAAAACAAAACGACTGGTGCTTAAACTCAACAAAGTTGACGAAACAGTCCGGAGTGCCATAAAATTTTTTCGAAAAATTCTTATGGTGTCAAAACATAGAATATAATTGCCTTAACCCGACAAAGTCGAAAGAATTTTTTTTACAAAGAGTTTAAAGAAAAAGAAACAATAAACCAATCAGTGATAGTAGAAATAGCAATGCGAATTCAATTCGCACAGACATCGGATAATCATTTGTCAAAAATAACTTAAAGATTAATAGAAGATAGCAAAAAATTTCGACAAGAAATCCGTATTTTGAAATGATGAATAACAATCAATTTCACGAGTTGTTCGGGTCTCAGTGGCCACCTGATCAGCACGGTGGCCACTCTTCGGCCTCGACGATGCTGCACCAGCAATCCCAGATACCTCAGGTGCAGTTGAAGCGGGAACCGCATCCTGACGTCCCAGGGATGCACAACCAAATGGGAATGGATATATCAGGATCGATCGCTGATAGCACTTCTCCCCCTCCGGGCAACAGCGAGGGGATGTTCGGATCTTCCATATCTGGCATGTTTATGGACAAGAAAGCTGCTAACTCCATCAGAGGTAAATTATTTATCTTTAGGTTCATTCTTTTATTACGTGCTGAATGTTGATCATGGAGTTCGTTTTTTTCATTTAAAGCAAAATATGTAAAGTACTGTGTACTGTCTATTTAATCATAATAGGCAACATGTTTAATTCCAGTCGCATTGGTGATGTAATAAAATTAGTTAATAGTCGACAGTAAATACATTATTTTCTCCAGTGTAGTAAAAAACTCTTTATCATTACGATAGTTGTGTAACTACAAATGCAATTAAACCCGTTACCGATAGGTGTAGGCAGAGATAGATATCAGTAACAGACCTTGATTCTCATTCGTTTAAAATTACATACACATTTTCACAAACATGTTCATCTCTAACTATTATTTATACATTGTATAAAAATATACTAACATAAAAAACTAATTAATAATCAACATTTTAATAAACAGAAAATGTCCACGAAAAGATAAGCATCAGAATTTGCAAATCTGTACGATATCTGACTGATGTATTTTGAGTTGTACCTATACAGGTATAAGAAGACGGCATACAAGTAACAAATGACCTTTTATCTTCATATACAAATAGTTATGTTTGTCTGTCTGGTACTACTGTAAGTGATAAGCGTCTGTTGGTTTACAATACAAAGATCTATCATCGCTGTTTTAATAATTATAATTCGGACATGTTTGTTATGTGTTTTAAAATCCTAGAACTTTATCGTATAAAAATGTGTAATAGTCGTTCTAAAGTTAGAATGTTATTGCATATTTTAACGCTAAGCCATTTTATATTGTTAATTAGTTTTTCAATGTGGGACCTGTTAGTGCGAACAGCTTATGTATATATAGCGATAGCTTGACTTGAGCGTTAAGTCGTTTTATTGAACTGTTTTTAGCCTATACACCATATATGAGTATCTTATCTGACAAACAATGAATTTACGACGTAGTCATTTGATTTAACTTACGAACTACGTAATAAGAAATCGTAGCATTTACTGTTTGTATTTTTTGACATATGTAACAGTGTCTAGAGAGCTTTCAATTGGAAAGATGGCATGATATAAATTTTATAAATTAGTTGTCATAAAATATTTTTATGACGCAACCGCGTACTCACTGTTACAGTAACGACGTCGTCGTGTCAAAGTTGTCAAGTTGATAATTGGAAGCTGTCAGTTCCACTAGATATGTCATTGCATTCTTAATTCAAATAGAAGAACTGATAGATACATATCAAATGTGAGCTAAGCTAATAATTAATAAATAAATCATTGCTACATCTGAAAGTTGTGATATGTAACTTCGAATTGAACCTACCATGATTAGAACTTTTCGTATAAATAGGTCTACACCTGAAAAAGATGGCCTAACAGTATATTATCATAATATATAATATTATAAATTAATCGATCGATTTATATATTATAATGAAATTGTATTGATATATTAAATACCTGTTAAGAATGTTAAAGATTCATTACACCTTTCAAAAAATATCTGTAATATAACGAACCTAGAGAAAAATTTCTCAAGTCATAAATTACGATACTATTCTGTTTGGTCATCTTTTTCAAGTGTAGTTATGTGAAAAGTACTAGAAAATAGTCAATTTTTAGTGCCTACATCAGCAAGTATAGTCAGTCAGTTATATATTGTTAAATAGAAAAATGGGATGCTTCATTTGAAATAATACATTTGGGTTTTAAGTAGTTTATTTATCGTACGTTTGCAGTTAGAAAACTAAAATTGTGGCAGGTTTAGTTGTGCGACATTTGTTTATTAAGATAGTAATACCTGATTATAGTAGAATATAGACTTCTGCGTGCGTGTTCATGCGTCATCTGTGCCGAAAACCTAGCGTCATTATTTACAATTTGCATTATCTGCAACGCTCCCAATTGCATTTGAATGTTTGTGCCCTACTAAATAAAGTTCCACTAATAGTTTGGTTTTTTCTTTGTTCGGAATGCGTGTTAATTGTCCCCAAAATTTGGGTTAACATAACATTCCTCGCGTTAATTTGCAATCGCGTTGAGTTTTTGTAAATTGCACTTAAAGTTTCACGGTGGAAAATATAAAATCGAATAACTGGATAATTCGTTCTCTCTACGGCATAAACGCTGCGTTTGATTCGAATGGAACGTGGGAAATTTTACATACGAAACACACGAGTAACAATTGAAAAGTAATCTTGTTCAAAAACATTAAGATCTAATTTTGTTTATTTATTACGTGGTTTTGTTACGTTTTCATTGCGGGGGTGTGTTACACGTGTTTTCGGTCGGGGTTAATGCACTTGACACACTTTACACTTTGACTTGTTACTTAATTGTTTTACAGGAGCTCGCTTGAGTTCGTTTTCATCTTGCTTTTGATCGATTGCCCTTGCAGCGATGCGTTATGTTTTCAATCAAATATATAAATACAATGTATAAATAAACCAAGATTAAAAAAGGATTGATTGGGGCGATGGTAGCTTCTCGTATTTTTTACAAATGCTAGTAAATGCGTAAATTTAAGATTTTATAAGTTTAAGCAAGAAGTTACATATAATTCCATAACTACTTGGAATGAATTTCTCTCGTCATCATTAGACTTGGGATACCACCAAGCCTAGTCAATGAACCAACGTGATTTTGTCATCAAGCAGTTCCTTTGGCATGATGATAATTGTAGCTGGAACTTTGTGTAAATAAATTTAGTACGTTATCCTTCAAAATGAGAGTAAATTGCTTAATTCGCCAGTTCAAGGCTGTCCACTGTTAATTCAATGACTCGGCGACCTCTCTGAATCATATATATTTACAGAAATTGCGTTAGAGATTTAACGTAGAACAGTTAACTCTGCACTATATACCTACGCTTGAAATTAATTTGTTATTTTATTTATTCTGTGGGAGTTTTTTGATTGGGTCATTTTAGAAGATTTTTAGTTAGCTTCATAGGTTTTTCTGATGTGAGAAAGATGTAAGAAGTTTAATGGGGGTTTTAGAAAATCAGGCATCAGGCGATGTGAGTAACTCGGATTTGGTTTTGATAGAGTGAATGAGATCGATGAAGAAATGACGATACTGAGAGGTATTCGGTACAAAATGGTACATTGTATTCAGATGTCAGACACAAAACGTAAGCTAAGGGAAAAAGACGAGCGTCAAAAAAAATAAAAGACATGAAAAATGATTGTACACTTAAGTATTTAAGCGCATCATTACAATTCATTATGGTGTATAAAATATGTTTTAATAATTTATAAAATACTGAACAATAGCCGTTTAAAAATTCAAAAACCGAACGCGCTACGCCCACCGCGAGGTCGTTGACCGATGACGTCACGTCGACGTCACAAGTAGCTGTCACTTTTATTTTAGGGCGCGTTCCAAATTAACTGACGTATGACGTTTGGGTTAGTTAAGGAAAGCTACTGTTTTTGCTTTCTCTACTGTAAAGATGTTATAGAAAATACAATTGTTGTTTATTAGGTACAAATTGGACTTTATGTTTTAAATTCACATCTGTGTTTGCTACATGGGTCAAATATATTTCCATAAATAAAATAGACCAAATTTAAATAAATATTAAAGTAAACAATTGTCTTTTACGCGATTTGTTCGCAAGTACATCTAATATTTGATGAAATAAATACTGAGAATGTAATAGAAATATTAGAAAAATTAAATAACGTAACTCGATCGAAGCTGGGCAATAATAATAAATACCGTTAATGTTGTTTATTGTGGCCGGTACAAAAATAGTCAATAAACTTTACATTTAATAAGGTAAATAGAAGTATGTGAACATATGATTGTGTCGAAAGGGTTGTTGCTCCGGTGCGATAAAAACTCATTCTATTTTTGAATTTCCCTGTCCAGACAGTTGGATACATACAATACTACATAAAATTATTTGTTTTGTTTCCGTATACATTCAGTTTTTACGTAATTTTGTCCCGACATTTATATAATATATCGCTGAATAACAACAGTTTCCCACATGCTAGAATGTAAAAGGAGTAACAGGATCACGTTTTAAAGTGTCGATAGCATAACCAAGGTATCCAATTGAAACATTTAAAGAATTCCTGTCGAGGGTTCTGTACGGATTGAGAAATATAAAGTCGGTTCGTATCCGTCATTCGACTATTTTTGTGATAAATCACGAAACAAATCTTAAGCCTAGTTGTAATTATTAAAAATAGTGTCTATATGTTTTATAAATTTTCTAATTTTAAACGAAATCCAACATTAAAAAATTACAAATAAAAACCATCTCGTTTTATCTGACATTAAACATATTTTATCTCAACTTTTAATTATAAATGTACGCAAAATAAAGTAGTAGTAAAAGTGTCACAAAATCATTATCTAGGCGGTCGTTGATCTTTTAATGTTACTAAACCAACGTACCTACGTAGCGTATTCGATTTCGTGATGCAATAGCTATTCGGTGAATTTCAGGTCATTGTCAGTCCAACTTTGTAAGACGAAGCTAATAAATTTCAACATACATAAGAAACTTAATCTGAAATTAATTATAAACAAAATCATTTATTCATTGTATCAATTCATTTTAAATATAATTTTGTAAATAAACTCAGTGGTATAAATATAAACCATTTACTACTCGTACTTTTTTTTTTCATATTACATTGATGTTTTTATTATAGGAATTTATTTTTATTAATCTGTTAAAGATTTTTAGTTGAGATATTTTTTTTATTATATTTTTTATTATTATTAAATAATATAGGTAATGTCAACGTAACGAAAGAGTTTTTTTACCATGAAGATGTAATTAATAGGTATATAACTCGTCAACTCCACATCACTATAGATTCCTAGTTTTAACCTTAAATAAGTATTACCTACCAACATGTTTTTATTTTTAATAAATTTCTAGAAAGAAGGCTAAAGAGTTTGCTAGGCGTTAAATTTATTTGGTTTTGAACACATCCACCACCACCACCTCAGACTATGATCGTCCACTGCTATAAGCCTATGTATCATTGGGGGGAAAAGCCATAATCGCCACGCTTGGCAGGCGGGTTGGCGATCGCAGTATGTTCCACCGTACTAAGAAAAGGACGTTGCTGCCCGTCCTCCGGTGGTATTTACATCCAGATACAAGACAAACAGACGTGTAAATGCACACAAATGTTTGTCCTGGGTGGGAATCGAACCCACGACCTGCGGCGTGAAAGGCAAGTATCTTACCATTGCACTAACCGGTCAGTCACAACACATAACCAACTATAAAACAAACCGTTATTATCAGCTTAATAGCATTTTCTTTCTTAGCATTCTTTTTGGCAAAGAAGAAGCGAAAATAGGATATTACATTACAATAAATTGTTGCCCATTAAGATTAAAATAAAAAAGAAAAAATATTTTTTTTGCAATACAGGTAAATTCCAATAAAAAATTGTAAATAATACAATAAAATTATAAGAATTGTAAAGAGTTGAGGGTTCGATGACCACTTGTGTTGCGTCAGCTGATTTGGAGCCAAAACTATATTTAAACCGGGATGGATTTAAATTCTGTAAACATCGTTATTAAATACATGAATCGAAATAAAACTTTATTTTCTATTTACTAAAAAATAGGTGCAATAATTTGACTGACCGGTTGGCGCAGTGGCTAGACACTTCCTTCCGCGCCGCAGGTCGTGGGTTCGATTCCAACCCAAGACAAACATATGCGTGCATGAACATGTCTGTTTGTCTTGAGTCTGGTTATAAAGACCACCGGAGGACGGGCAGCAACGTCCTCTTCTTAGTACGGTGGAACATACTGCGATCGCCAATTCGCCTGACAAGCGTGGCAATTATGGCTCTTACCCCCTTATGATGCAGCCAATGGTGGAGGCCTATGTCCAGCAGTGGGCGATCATAGGCTGAGGTGGAGGTGGAGATGCAACAAATTTAGTTTTACCGGGATTAACATAGAAATCGCTATTAGCTTAATTAAGAATATATCTATTTTTTATAATATTTTATGAAATTATTCACACATGGCCGTCTGATCCCAAACTAAGCAGATCTTGTTATAGTACATAGGGAAACCAGATAACTGATAAACTACATACATATATTAATACTTCTTTTGAAAATACACACATATATAGATAATTACAACCAGACACAAGACAAGCAGACATATTCATGCACACAAATGTTTGTCCTGGGTGAGAACCGAACCCACGACCTGCGGCGTGAGAGGCAAGTTTCTTACCACTGCGCCAACCGTTCAGTCCAATTAAGAATATTAGCTCCTAAAATGACATGGGTGGCAATACTCTCCGTGTTGCCATTTGAAAAGATTACGGAAATTTTGCTTCCACGGATTTACTTGGATTGAAACGGGAGACTCCTGCGTTCTACTAAATGTAAATCCTAGTTGTTAGACTAATTTATTATCTATCGTTAGGACTTCTTTTTCATCTGTACTGTTAGCCTAAAAAATTTATATAGGACAATACTGATATAATATTACTAATATT
>DWLR01003588.1:0-13282 GCA_018246295.1 Papilio alexanor hazarajatica
ACTGACGATCACTAATCAGCTGGTGCTCCTCTAGGTACCTCATGAGCTGGCAATTAATGGTCATTTCCATTATTTTCATTTAGATTAGACTTTAGTGTTGTATTAGAAGTAAGTATTAATGTAAACTAAGTCTTTCACCAAATTGTTTATATATAAGTAAAAATGTAAAGATGATTTTTTAAATAAACAGAACGACAATGTCTCTAGCCTGAACTGGCGAGACGGTGAGCTTAACGTCGAACACGGCTAGGCGCGACCCCGCTGCCGATGCACCAGTTGAGACCCCGTCACACCCCCACCGCCCTCCACCACTGCACTCCGCGATGCGCCGTAACTTGAACTGACCCTCCATCTGTAAGACTGTTAATGAGAATTAATGTACATAAACCCATAGAGGTTTTCGTTGTTTTAGCATGTCAATAATCATACCCCAAGGAGATGCTCTATGTGTAATAATAAACTGATAATAGTGAAATATGAATTAATGTATCGTTTCTATAGATAATGGACTTCAGATTTTCAGATCTTAAGTTATTAAAATGTTTCGTAAATTTAAGCGACCGGAAGGCCACTATCGGCGAATATTGACTTCACTGTATCTCAGAGGTTTTTTAAAAAAAAGATTGCCCTAAACGCTCTAAAAACATTCATAATAAACTGATAATATTGAAATTTGACTTAAGATATCGTTTCTATTGAGGGCTGACTTCAGATTTTCGGATTTTAACAGTTATTGAAATAGTTCGTAAATTCGAATGACCGCAGCGCCACTATCGGCGGATATTGATTTTACTGTAAAACAGAGGTTTTAAAAAAAGATTATCATAAACGTTCGTAAAATTTTTATAATAAACGGATAATAGTGACATATGAATTAAGATATCATTTCTATTTAGGATTGATTTCAGACTTTCAGAACTTAAGTTATTAAAATATTTCGTAAATTAAACGACGGAAAGGCCACTATTGGCGGATATTGACTTTACTGTAAAACAGAGGTTTTAAAAAAGATTACCATAAACTTTCTTAAAATTTTAATAATAAACTGATAATAATGAAATATAAATTAAGATATCATTTCTATTGAAGGTTGACTTCAGATATTAATATTTTAAAAAGTATTAAAATTTTTCGCAAATTTGAACACCCGCAGCGCCACTATCGGCGGATATTGATTTATTGAGGTGGTGGTGGTGGTGGTGGTGGTGGTAAATCAGAGGTTTTAAAAAGAGATTGCCGTGAGTAAAAGGCTCAGTCCGTCGTGAATTAGGAACAGTTAATATTGCGAGTAGAAACCATGCCGGATTTAATAAAGATTGTTAAAAATGGAGTCCTTTTAAATAATTTGGATAGTTTTTGTGTTTTTCGTTGCTTTCGTTAATTTTAAAAAGCATCGTGTCATTCGACTGGCGAAACGTATGAAAAGATCGAAATTCATAGAGGCCAAATGCTGTCTCCTTATTCGTCTCGTTCTTTCATCGGGTAAGTTTAATTCTAATCTTACTACTTATAATCAAACTTAAATGTTATTGAGCTAATACAATTTAGGTGCATAAATATGTGTTGCCGGTTTAGAAGTACGTTTTTTTTTAATGCGAGGTAGGCACTACAAAGTAACATAACATCGTCAAAATACAAAGAAAAGTATTTAAATTCATAGACGGTATTTACCACTTGCCTATACGATATTGCCTATAATTTTTTTTATTTAAATCTACTGTTTTAATACCAATTTTAGAATATTACTAAACGTAAGGTTTGAGCATGCTGAGTACAGAAATGACTTTTAAGCATTTGAGCAACCCTAAGTGCCATTGTTAATTTTGGTGCCTGTAGCGTAGTTACTCTCATTAAAACTTCAATAAACCTCCTTTTTGTTTTTATTTTCATAATTCAAATGTTTAAAATAACTAACTAATAATTTAATCGGGTGATTCATTTATTATTTTTCGAATGCGAAATTTACTTTCGTATTCTTTCCTTTTAAGTCGCAAAATCAGTCATTGAAATAATGGGTGCAAAGCACAAATCCTTTATTATTTATCTTTCTTCGTTAAAATCTAGTGAAAAGACTTGCAAATTAAGCATGAATAATATATAATTTACATTACACCACATAAATTACAAAAATGTTTTATTTATTCGACTATGATATCACTAATATTAAATGTAATGTGATACAGATCAAGATAACGCGACATCGTGTAATTCGATGATTATAATTATAATTTTAGGCAATATAATAATGCTAGTAGTAACCTAATAAAGCACATTTTAAAAGAAAATCAAAGGCAAAATTCTAACTAATATAGTGCACTATAGAACAACTTTTAATAACGACGGATAAAAAATACGTCTAATACGAAATTTCTCAACTGATCCAGGTAGTATGCCGCTATTGGCAATAATAAATAAAGCCTTCAAAAAAAACGAAAAGTTTATGATGGCTTCCTTCCACACCACAATTAAAAAAAAGAATTCCTATAACGCCCTGTTTAATATTTTCGTTTACGCGTGAACCATCGCATTCCACTCATTCACCGGTCCCGGTAAGAAAAAAAATTAAGCCCTACGTGCACCGTAACAACACAAATCATAACATTATTTAGCATGAAAAAAGAATCGTTATTTTTCTATTACAAACTTCAAAATATAATTCATTTCGTCCATCTAGAAAGCATAAATACTGCATAAAATATGAAAACAAAATAATCGATAAAATTCTTAAACTCGATCATCGGTAACGTCCAAGAACTGGTATCAAAAACAAATGTTAAAAACAAATCGATCGATTTGTATTTAACAATAATTGAGAGTACATTCGACATTTACGAACAATCTTCTTTTTTTTAATAATAAAATCTAATCGAACTAAAAAATTTTATGTCTCCCTTTTTAGCGATACGTAATAAAAAAAAAATCGCGGAGGAAAATAAGAAATGAACGTGTGCGAAGCCGCGAGCAAGCTGTTTTATAGGAATCTTTTTGACGGAAACCCCTGGTGTGTACAATAAAAACAATTTATAATTAAGTAAAGCGGCCTTTTGCGTCCTATTATATCACAGATCCGCTCATCGCATATGCTGTTCGACCTTGCTTTTACATTACATCTATTCACATCACTTTTCCGCAGTGTCTTTGGTCTATTTTCTCAGCTTATAAGGTGGACCCTTATATAAGGAGCATAATGTTTAATAGTCTATCTGCTTTTCGTTCAAGATAAATGTTAAATACAATAACAGTAAGTCCAGTATTAACCAAGCTTATTAACTTATCGGTAATTTTTTATAGATATACAGCTAAAAAAAGACGTGTGGAATATCAACACAAATAAATTGATTTGCCTTTATGGAATGTTTTATTTTATTTATCATGACTTTTCTGTACAATCCAGTAATCGGAACATTTCAGTAATCCAACACCTCTGGTTTTTAAGTGTTGGATTCGTTTTTAGTGTTGGTACTTCGAAATTAATATTTTACTAATTTTGCCAAATGCAATGGCAAAGGTATTTTAAACTCGCTGTTTCTATCTCATACATGTTTTCTATTCTTCTGCACACATGCTTCCAGACATTTTTCATTCCCACTGGTTATTCCCCTTTCATGTTTATCCTCAGACATTATTCTGACTTACATCTGTGACAATATAAACAAGATCTCGTTCTTTTGTACATTTCAATGCATAAAACATTTTTTTAGTCATTGAACTCATGACATCATAAAAAGACCCTAATTTTTAAACGACAACCAGTTTGAGAAATCAGGCTACTAATAAACATAAAACTTTTAGCTTTTTCTAGCCATAAACCTTTAGGAGTGCATTAAGTGTTTTTCTAATTCATTAGTTTATTCATCAATTAATTAAACTTAAATCAATTTAATCCCATGTTACTTCCGAAATAAGCATTGCAGCCATAGTTATGGTAAAATTTCAGCTTAAATGTAACAAAAACAAGTTAATTTTAATTTACATTAGGTTATTTTCTTACAGACGTTTGGATGCACCTCTTCGATGCCCTATTAAGTTATCCACATAAATATTAAATAAAGCATCTCTATGTTGCAGGAAACTCAAGAAACTATTTTAATGGCCATAACATAATGCAGTATATTGAAAATAAAAATATATTAAAACAATTATTAAAATGTTTATAAATGTTTTTTATTTTGTTAATGGAAAAGAAATTAACACAAAAATTTTATTTATTAAATGTTTTTTAAAAACTAAGAAATAAAAAAATAAACAAGAGGTTGTATGCAATTTTCTTTATATGCCCAAACTCAACAATTGATAATAACTGACCAAAGTCCGAATGACATTCATCAGATATTAGCGCATCCATATTCCGTGACATGTGTACATGGTCGGATTACACATACTGAGGGATACTGTAACGTCAATGAAAGGCGGGGTAAGCGGGCGGACTGGTTTATGGTTTATTCGTTAAAACATCATTACAGTTTATTACGAACGACCTACTTGCATATTTATTCACTAATTGTACTCCCTACTAAATTATTATTTATTCTCCACTACAGATACCATCTTTTGACTTTTTTACCACTAATTAATTAAAAAAATATAACGCATATTTTTCTTCTATTTTACCGTTTCAAAAAATATGTTGCGACTTTGCACATTAAAACTTGATAAAAGATTCTTTGTGGTCATACGAAGATTTTGTACCTAGAAATAGTACTAATTTCATTTAAGACAAAGGAACTTCAGCCTATACAGCTAAAAGTCGACCATCGCTTGCCATAGATTACCAAAGTGCCCTCTATGCATCGCTATGAGTACTACAGGAAAAACAATAATAAATTATTTTTACCTTTCCTCATGAATCATACATACTTACAGCTACTTAACATGACAAGACGTTTTTACCTGTATATACATAGTATTGAAGTGATAAATTTTGTAACATAATTTGTGTTTCAGCTTGGTGATTCATTCCTGACTAACCTCTCATCAAGTTTATCATTAGAAGTTGCCATGGAAATAGAATATGGCGTTTGCAAAAGAACACTGTTGAGCTATCCACCTATTAAGTGTTTAACTGTGGTTGTTTCCTTTATTGCGTTGCAGCTTACTGTATATATATATATATATATATATATATTACAGTAAGCGGCAAAAGGCCATACTACATAAATGCTGCAAATTAGTTTTCGTTTTATTTTCATTTACATGTATATTATCATGAAAAACAGAAAGAATCTAACTTGTTGTATTCTTCCCTTTTTAGTCTTGAAAAAAGACCACCCACAAAACGGGGTAAATTTTTGTTTGTAGCAATACTAATTACAACATACATAGCTATAAAGTATGTATATCAAATTTCTGTCTCGTACTGTATACGCCATTAGCCGCTCTATACCTATTCTCGCTCTACGGTCCTGACTCTTCTTATATGCTCCTTGATAACAACTGTTTAGAATTGTCAACAGGGTCTGTAAACAAAATAGAAATTTTGGTTTTATCTCGGACTTATCGAGGGTACTGTTCTCAAATTCAAATATTTATGTTGCTACCATGAGTACAAAAACATTGTATTGAAAAAAAAATACTTAAAATTGCAATAATTTAAAACACAATAATTTACGTTAAGGTCAGCAAACTATTGTGTGTTTCATGATCTACTACGTCTAGTAAATCATGTTATATCAAACTAGAAGTATGTTAAAGGAATTAATAAAAGTGCTTTATGTAAAAAAAATGAAATTTTAGCTATAATCTTAAATGTTTAAATAAATAATAACATTTTAAAATTTCGTGTTTTATTTTCATAGAAAGGCATTAATCCTCAAGAATGCAAAGATGCTGCCCACATCCTACTGTTTTTGACCAGCTCTTTGATTCTGTTAGTAGATATTTTAATAAAAAGAAAAAATATGAGAAACCTCTTCTGGGACCAGATGTTGAAATGTATATTAAGATCAATGAAATTTTTTAACAAACAAATAAGCAAAGTAGAGAGAGGCTCTAGTTCTACATAACTGGGTATGAACGCTAAACAGTATTCAAATTATGTTAAATAAATTAAAAAGTGAATTTAGCATTACATGTCTGGATAAAGCACCTGAACCCTGAAGACCTTTTAGAAAACTTTTTTGGGGCTACATGAATGTATGTAGGTCTTTACATACCCTCATGATAGATGGCGACAATAAAGTAAGACCAGCAACCTGGACTGCGTTCCTGGCGTAAACGTTATTGACTTAAAATAATAATTAAATGATCATCGAATCATGGTGGCCATGCAATTTGCTAGCGGGTATTTTGTGGCTTGAAAGTCGGTCAATCTCTTCTGATATGTATATCGGCAGTATAGGATATAATACGCGATATTATGAAAACGAATGTACATAGCAAAAATTTAAAAGAATTAATAAAAACATATTTAAATTAATTTAATTAATTATTAATGTTTTTATTAGATTTAATATAAAAACATTAATAAAAACATACGTATATTTGTAGATTTTAAATTTTTTACATGTAAAAATCACAAAGATGACAATTATTTTTTTCATTTCATTATGCCGCCGAATTTTGATTTATAACTTTTGTAAAGAAATAAACAAAATATTAACAGGAAGGAGAGACTACGATAACGAAAAGGATTCTTATAAAATGTAGGAAATGTTATTTAATAAAGATTGTTTTAATAAAAGTAAATCCAATATTATTAAATATTTATTATGAATAACTTCCTTAAAATGCGAATGTAGAAATATGTATACGCATAAAAAAAGTTTGGTCCTGCTCGCCTGTTTGGTGCAATGCCGCTCCGTGTATTATACTCGTAGTAGCATCTTAGAAAAACAGATGGAAGCATCATATAAATCAGCTCGTCCATAATTTTTGACTGAAGATTCGTCTCTATAACAGTATACAGAAATGTACTCTGTGATTGTCAATGTCAATTTGTAACATGTTATCATGTCATAAACCGTTAAACAGGAGATGTAAATATACTTTTACAGATATGGTTTATTTAATTTGTTAATACATTAAGCATTACAAAGTTTGAATAGTATACTCAAATAATTTATTCTAAACGTGATGGTATTCCATATTAAATAGACATATTTATAAATTATATTATTACAACTCCACATGAATACCTGATATTTACATGATGGATAAAGGCTCCTATGAAACATATGAGTACCTGGCAGATAATGAAAATGAAGCCGATCAATTTTTTTTAGTACAAGATGATGGTACTTACCTAAGTTGTAAGTATAAGCTATCCAACATCATTTGTTTTTTCCTTATATTGTGTATACTTGTTAAATTTAAAGTTATAAACTATACATTACGTTTTAGTGGTCAAACATTAGTTTATTCATTACAAAAAAACATTATTATTAAGTACAAAATATACAGCACCATGAATTTACATAATAGGTACTAGTGTTTTACATGATAAATATTATGATATAACCAAGATCAATTCTTATTTCAATCAATGTAGAAAATTAAATCTCACATTAGAATTTTCGCAGAACTGGACAATTATAATTGTCTAGCTCTAAACTATATTTTCAGCTGATAAAACAATTTACAAAGTCCAAACCATCTTTTCATACGAGTTTATTCAAATTATCTTTATATGTTAAGTACAACTTTATTGGCCCATCTTTTGATATCTTTTTTTAGGAAACGAAAAACACCTGCTTTTACTGACTGAAGTAAATTGTTTCTGCTGTTTCAAATGAGTTGAAATAAGTTCAGTGTTGTGTTTTTTATTACCTTAACATACATATATATTTTTTATTTCAGTAAATAGGCAAGTGCATTATGTGGCACAAGTGCAAGATATTAAAGAAATTGTAAATCAAATGGAGCCATGTGCTGTGTATGATGTTTCATCTCCACCATTCTTAACGGAGGTTGATAACTCTGCTGAACTTATTTCTGTGCCTGGTATGTATTTATTGTACTATACTTTTTATAATTTTTATTCAGAATAGAATAGATTTTTTATTTTTTTTATGTATAATGGAATGAATAAAGAGAAAATATTAGCTGAAGCTTATAATACCGGGCAGTGCATGCATCATCGTACTGAACAGCTGTCAGTATAGAAAATGTCAACATTTAAGCTACCAGTTTGGGAACAAGTTAATTCCTCTTTGAATAATATAATTCATGTTTGGATAGTTTGGTCATAAATTGGCAGATTCAGACTCTTCTGACAAATTATCTTCATAGCTAGATTATGCAGTTTAAAATTTATGTATATTTTTTTAATATATTTATTTGTACATGGTTTTACTATAAATAAGATTTGAATTGTGACACTGATATAAGATTATTTCTATAACCTTGTTGCAACATGCAAATTTATTTATAAAAATAAATGTTTAAATTATTTTAAAAGAAATCAACATGCTATGTGTATTTAATTTGTTTTTAGACCAGTTTATGTTGCCTGATGGAGAAAATGTTATTTTTGCCAACAACTATCTTTTACCAGTGCCAAATTCTACTGAAAAGCAGGTAAATATGAAAACTTCTTAAATCATTTTACTAATTATCAATCAAAAATATTTGTTCTGTGATACACACAGATATTAGAACTACACTTTTGAATGTTGAATTTGTTTGGAACACTTAACCTGGGTGTATATAAATCTATAGTTAAGGTTGTGAGAGCTTATACTTTGTTATATTTTCAGATAGAACAGCAACATGAAGTCAATCAATATGAAGAACCGGAAACACATGTTCAAGCAGAAGCGGATAATCCAATACAAAGAACAATGGATAACTGTACTGAGGTAAAAATTTACGATGCTTCAATTTGTTCTTTTACGAAAATACTGAATATATTATTAATTAGTGCATATATTTCTTTGATCGAACTTAATCTCAAGCAGGATTATAGCAATAATTAATTAAAAGGTAATTAATTAATTAATAGATAATTAACTGACTTTTACCTGACCTGAACTGTTTACGTCCAATATATGGTTGTGTACTGATTATTTATTAGCTTCAACACTCTGGGAAAGAATACAAATCTAATAAGACCTCACTCTTTAAATGGTCATATTAGAGCGGATATACATATGTATACACACAGGAGAATAACATTAACTGTCTGTGTCAGTCGGGTAAAAACAAAACCTTATGCAACACTGTTGTTGCTCATCACTCCGAGATGATAAGTTAAGTTAGCTTTAGCATAGTAATCTCAATGACCTCTGAGCGACCAACATAAATCAAATGTTTTAGATAACATTAAGTGACGAACAATATCATGCACTGGAGCAAAAAGGATGGATTCTTCTAGAAACTAATGAAAAAGTGTATGTCCTTGATACATTGGGACTGCATGACATAACATCAAATGATAGTAAGTTTTAAAAATTAGTTCATAATACAAAATAATTACTTATTGTTTTTTAGTTTTCAAGGACTAAATGGTCCTTCGAGCCAGATACATAAAAATAATATTTCTCTATATGTGTTATTAAAATTAATACATGTTTCAGAATTAATTCAAAAACTGAAATCCTCTGAGGTAATTAATGAATGTATTGAAGAGGAAAATGTTACAAGGTATGTTTTAGTTAAAAAAAGAAGAGAGTGGCTATAGTGACACATTAAACTGGATGGAGAAAATTTTAAAAAGGAACATTGAAATATTTTATGACCTTGCCTTAAGTTACTAGATGAGATCTTGTATCATCGGAAGCGGCTAGTTTACAAAATTAACTTAAACGTCAATTCAATAAAATTAATTTAAAAAAATACAAGTCTACAGTCCAGTAAGCAGTAAATTATTAAAGATGTATTTATATTATTTTAATCCTGAGAGTTGACAGTAAGTATCTTTATTTACAAGTATAACATCAAGTTTGATCTACGTAACTTTCCCTCTCATTTTCTCTGTAGTTTCATTATTACGCTCTCTCTCTCTCTAGAAACTTGAGTATATAGGTACTCACAGTTAGGTACTTACTGTAGCAATATATAAAATTAGTTGTAACATTATTGGATATTAGGAATATATAGTATTCAATTTGATGTTCTCTTCCAAACAGTTTGTCAAATCAACAGGATAGCGTACACTTAGTGATAGGAGAAGATGGTGTAAAGTTGTCGGAAGAAATCATCGAAGACCATGACTCATTTTTGACTAATGTTCAACATGGTATGTATTCTAATACATCAATATATCATATATTATCATACAAATCGATAGAATTAAGTATCAATGACTGTATGTTTGTCCTCTATATGTTCCTAAACCATTTATCAGATTGTGATAAAACTTTGCTGGGGTGTTCTGAGAATGTCTTCAATTGTTTCTGGCTCAAAAGCTTAAAAATCATCAGAAATCTTCTGGAAAGAATTTTAAAGTGAACTTTGTCATAATTATATTAGTGATTTTTTTTACCTAACATTATACATCTTCAACTATCTTGTTTTGCGTTTCTTACATGCCTTCAGGGTGCTCAGCTTTACAGTATCTTAACCCTGATGCAAGTTATAGACTACAAGAATTGCTTTCATTATTCTTTGTTTATTCGTAGGTGAAGATTCTATGGAAATTTCAAATCTAGATACAATAAATCAAACAGTGGATAGAACAAAACTCGAAATCGCGGCACCGCAGTACATAGCAAATACAACCCAATGCAAAACTTCTGAAAATGCATTGCTTAAATCAGAACTTGAAGTGAACACACTTGGGCAAGAAGTGAATAATCAAAATGTCGAAAATGTCCGTTCAAAGTTTATGGATGACTTGAAACATTTAACAACAAGCAACACTACATTTAAAGTCAGTACTGACATTTCATTTAAAGGTATGCATGTTTTTTTTTAAATTTTTTAACCACTATTCGCCCTAGAAAATAATTTTTGATTTCTTTTTTAAAGGTTGCCAACAAAATTAACTGTCATGTTAATTTTGTTGGCACTAAGTACTTGGATGTCTTCTAGCATACAATAATATGGAAATAATTGTTTATTTGGTCGATTCCAGATATTCCGGATAAAATAGCTTTAGGCGAAACTAAGAATGGTAAGATATTATTTGCTAAAATCACAAAAGTCAACAGTGATTTTCCGACAAGAACCGGTACGACCGCACCTCGAACATACGTTAAACGAGCTTCACGAAAGAAAACCGATTGCAGTGATAAAAATATCGAAGAAAAGAAATTAAGTAGGTATTATTTATTATATTTTTTGTAATCACATCACAAGCACGTGTGGCAATATTACTTTTACATTAGCTGTGCCCCGCGGTGTCATCCGTCGCGCCGTTGGTGTCATCCGTCGCGCCGTTGGTGTCATCCGTCGTAATTCAAATCGTCGTAAGTCAAATATGTAATTCGTATAATTAAACTATGAATTGCAAAACTAATTTTTAATATCCAATCGGTAATTCCTGTGATTAATGCGTTTAAACAAACTCGGTAACATATAGCTCGTTTCAATCAAAACCCGAAATAACGTAAACAGTGATGACAACTCAACTTTTACGCTAAATTTCTCATAAATTCCAGAATGTTCACGAAAACTAACCTTTTCCTACAATACCTTATAGAATTAGGTTTCCATAGTATACAATTTCATTTCATTTAATAACACAATTTCCACACAATTACAAAATTTCCGTTAAAATGTACATTTCTAACCTTACGTCACTTTTTATGAAGAGTCTTTAATCTGTGCGTAATTAGTGAGGAGAACAACTGACTCGTTTACAAAAGAGTGAATGAACGTTTGAAAGAGCAGATACAGATAATGTAAAATTTGCAATGTACCTATAAACTAACTATATTACCTATAAATACAATAATAAATTTATGAAAACATAACATTGTAAACGACATTAATTCTAATTTAGAAATACAATAAATAAATGTGTTAAGTAAAAATCTTATTAAAATTTAAATTTACAGATAAAAACTTAATTAAGCACTACATTTTACAAACATCATAAATTTATAATAATGGTATAAATAAGTTAATACAAGGTAAGAAAAAATAAAAAGTCATATCACTAGTAAGTCATATCACAAGTAATCTTCAAAATAGTTGTTGATTAGGCTCGTGCTATTTGCACATTTTTTTCCTTGTTGTTTTCGAAGACAACATCGAACACAAAACATGATTTTAAGTAAAAAATCGAAGTATCGCTAATTGATATTTATTATTTACTTGTTGAATTTTACGATAGCGGAAATGTAAACTTGTGTATGGTAAATAGCTCTTAAATTGTGTGTAAATCATTAAATGAAGTAGACTTTCCTCTACAATTTGTTTAAATGTATATTTAAAGTAACTTTAACTAACTTTTTAAACATTGTTTAAAATCATAAAATTTAATTTTGATATTCCATGCCGCATATAATTCATTTCCCTCGCTTGAATAGTAACATCATTAAAATAGCGTTATGGCCGCCTTTTTTAGTAAGTGACGTTTGTTTATTTATACAATTTGGAGCTTGGTTTGAAGCGCACTGTATGTATGTGTGTATGAATGTATGACCGTTTCATTTGACCTCCTAGAGTAGAGCGAGTTGTTATACGATTCGTATTCTTCCTTGGAGTGTAATAGGCATTAGGGTGTTTTGTTTTTTAAAATTAATTACTCGTTGATGTAAGTAGAAAACAAATAAATAATAGATTTGGGAAACCAACGGCCTTAACTAGAAATAGTTAAACCGTCTAGAAATAGATTACTTCCCTGTTGAAGATAAAGTTTAGTGTAAATTTGTGACTGTGAAATAACTTTTTTTGTGTTTTCATTCCATAGACAATACGAGCGTTGATGAGAGATTATTTGAAACATTGATCGCACAAGCGACGCAAAACGACGCAGAAGTGAATTGCAGCGCGCAAGATATTTCCTCGGCGCACAGCACTGTGTCGCAGCTTCTCAAAATACCAGACTTTAAGTCGTCGGTGCTTGGTCAAAATTTAATTATCACCAAGGTATTGTCAGCGTAGATTTAAAATAATTTACTTTCATTGAAGCTATGATTGAACGAGGCCCACTAATTTAGCACTACAACTTTCCCTTCCTGGTTGGAAAGCCAGAGGTACCCAAAACAAGGTGGACGACAGCACGAAGTCGAGGACAAAAGTGAGGAAAGCTGACCCCACCACCATGTAGGATAAATAGCTAGGAAAGTTTATTGCTTATAAACTTATTAAAATAACGGCTCAACTCACGTGTTTTTTCGGTGTATGTACCGACTAGTTTCAGGCCCATCGGGGGTCCTTCATCAGGGCGAATGTGAGT
>DWLR01003589.1:0-13282 GCA_018246295.1 Papilio alexanor hazarajatica
TATATATATATATATATATATATAGTAATATGGCCTTTTTCATATTTAAATTGACTTAATTATTTAATCTCCACATTTTAGTTCATTTACCGTCTACCGTCCGAACAAAACTACAGTGGGCCGTACAAAGAAGTGTATACAGTTTATGCTGCCGATCCTAGCCTGTTCCAAGTCCGAAAACCAGACAACATGAAGCCTACGCTTCCAGGAATAAAACCATTGCCACAAATTACGAAGATGAGGTAGGTAAATTTTTGTTTTAGAAAAAATGGTAAATCTTCACTATGGGTTAACTTTGTAATAATTTTAGTGAGTATTTTTTTGGATTTCCGAAAAAATATGCCAGACATTCAAAGTGTTGTGACCACTACGTACTGTGATTATGTTCTCATTGATTGTTATTTAATTATTTACAGCTCATCAGATAAGGAGTCACTATCAGATAGCGGCGGAGGTTGTCCTGGCATGAAGGGAACACCGACATCCATTGAAAAAACACCTCCAGTTAAACAAGGAAATGTAAGTCTGTTACATTATTTGTTTTCTTAGCGTTTGGCATTTCTTGTTTTTTTTTTTAATTTTGTTTTTACTTTTTTTAATTACTTTGTTAAAACCAGTTCTTGACTCAGAGTCTAGATTTTAGAGTAAAATTTTCTTTAATTTTTTTGTAGGTATCAGCAGCTACTTTTTTGGATGTTGCAACACTGCGATGTCTTTTCACTACCCAATGGCAAGAAGAAGGGGCTTATTGGGCCCTTTATTATTTATACAACCGGTAAATATTTATTTAAAAGTAAATAAAAATAAAGTGTATTAAAACCTGTTTTTAATTTTTGCTTTTTAATTAGGTTACGTGACATTTGTGATGATATGTCCAAACAAATTCAGCCAAGAAAAAGAAGCAACTCTCTGCCCATTCCAAAAATAGAAGTATCAATTTACCAGAGTCCAGAGATTAAGGAGCACGATTCATTAAAAAATTTCATGGAAGTCCCTGAGTCAAAAGAAGTTTCCCCAATAACAGAAATACCATTTTCGTCGGTGCCTAAACTCGACGAAGAAAACCTAATGATTAGAAGAGCAAGCGAGAAGGTGAAACGGAAAATGAAAATGGCCGATTTGAAAGCGTTTGTTGAAACCAAATTGCTCTCCAAGTCCGAAAAAGCTTTAGAAAAGATTGGTCAGGAAGAAAATAAATTTAGTTTTCATACAGCAGTAAGAATGATATCTGTAGATATTTCTTCTTATGATTTCTTTAATAGCCACGTTTCGTTATACATTCTTATAATTTTTGAAATTTATTTGCAGGAATATCACAGGAGTTTGGACAACGCCGACGATAGGCCAAATTCAGCTTTGGCCACCAACTTCCAAGCTATAACCCCGCGCCTTACTGGCGATTTGCTTCCATGCAATCTCATCAAAGGCAAAAGTATGCCCAGTCTCAGGTCAGTTTTTATGCTAGAGTATTCAATATTACAAATTTACTTTTGTAGATCTAATTTATAATAGTCCTAATATGTATTTAGGCTGATCTATTTTTTATATATTAAACATTAGGAAAAAAATCATAAAATATAAAATTAAGTAATAAGAATTTAATCCTAAGAGAGAATTTGAGAGTTACAATAATGTAGATGTCAGAATATTAATTGCTGATAATGGATGTTCTTTACTTTTCCCGTCAACTTTTTCTTTTTCTATATAAATGGTGATCTATTTTTCTGTATGGTGCACAGCATGGTTTTAATTTTGTACACATTTTCTAATGATTTTTCTACTCATATATATATTTTTTCTCTTTCTCCCGTGATTTTACCGCTTAATCATGCATTATTATTGCGGACGAAAATCTTGCTAGCTGTTTGATCGATGAGCTAACGTCTAATGGGTAAGTTGATAAGGAATTTTACAGTGAAAGTAGACGCTTCGACATATAGTTGCCAGGTCTAGTGTGATAGGGGATGATAAAGTAATATATGCGTTCTGTATGTATGCATAGAAATCAATTTGCTTTGTAAGTGACTAAGATATTAGAGCTTCTCCAATGTCTAACGTTTTGCACACAGATGTCACTGAAAACGTAAAGTGCAGTAGTAAGAACAGTAGAAAGATAGTCGTAAAGTTATAGATTGTAGGTAGTTGCAGATATTTTGAAGTGCACCTAGAATCCAAAGATGTTGGTAAGATTTTAAACTAATTAAATAAAATGACGATTGCATAATATTATATTTCGACGTTTAAATATAGATGTAGCTATTTTGTGTATGATTGAATGCATAAGTTAAGTAACGATTGTATCATTGATAATGATAGACTATATTGTTCCATTATAAATTTAATTTTCGCCAAATCAGGCACTCTACGAGAAAAAAATATTGTAGAAATATCCCTTACAAATAAAAGCAAATGCTATCACTCTTCCGCATGTAGATACGTTCCATGCCTTATTTTCATACAACTCTATATATAATGCATGATATTTGGTATTAAGTAGCAGAAATAATGTATTATTAAAAAAAAAACAATAAGCCTCACGTATGTACGATCTGGGAAAACACAAATCAAATGACAACTCACTCCTCGAATTCGGTTCAGCCATTTGTGCTCTAGGAGGTCACAATGTAACGGATATACCCAAACTTACATACCCGTGAGAAATATTAACTTTCTGTCAGTCGGGCAAAAAAATAATAAAATTAAGTCCTACAAAACTTGCCAGATATTAGTACTCCATTTTGCACTGCCCTAACAGACGTTGTAACATATGCTTAGACGAAAAACTGCAAGGAACAGATTTCATTTGTGCTTCAACTAATTTACTAAGGGTCCACTTACATATATATGTATTTTAGGTCCATGTACTTGTTTATATGCTTTAACAATAATTAACATTAGTGATCCTAGTATATAAAAACAAGAGACAATTTGCATGCTTTAATGTATTTTAAAATAAACATTATCTACATTTGAATAATCTAATAATGAAATATTAGAATGTAAGTATTTTATTATATTTATCTCACAGCAGAATAAAACATAGAAAAAAATATCATTAATATCGACATTTATACTCTAAGATAATGCATTAATATTTATGATTGCAAGAATCAAAAACCTACTTTATAAAAGGCACAATGATGTGAACTTTTATTTACGTTTGTTTAAATTAATAATAAATTTACTTGGATAACTCAACACATTTATGTTCTTTTATTAAGAAAGCCAAATCCAACAGTAGAAGAAATGTTTAATCCTCATGAATGTTCGACGTAAATATTGCAAATCTTTGTATAGAAAATATATAATACGTACGTAAAATCAAATCGGAAATTCTTTCAGATATATCGGCGAAGCAAAAACTGAACGTGCCCATGGTCAAACGACTGCAACACATAGTAATGTTCTCAAAAAGAAGAATCCCATCATAACGGTGACGGAGCACACGCCTACGCCCTCTCCCGATTATCTTTCTAAAACCAGACAGGTTAGTGTAAAGATTTATATAAATGAAAAATACGGTGCCTCGGTTAGTTTAAATTCAGGATTCAATAGTTTAAGAATTCAATCCAGTATACTTACTATAACAGTACAAGATTAAGCTCCCAATAGAGCCCCAGCAACCTTTAATTAAAGTTTAGTTACATAACACATTTAGATTTTGTGTAAATATGCTAAAATATGATGATGGTTGTTGAAGAAGACGTAATGCAGTCGATCCTGGTAATCTTACAAAGACGAAATGGCTCAGTACTATAAATATAGACATAATCCAATATAACGTACAAAAAGAAACAGTAAAAAATACTGAAGAAAAGATATGGCGGTCTATTTTTATAATTTAATATTTTCTAGGGTTCAATGGAATCTCAACTAGATTCGATAAGTATGCAAGGCTCTCAGCACATACCCACTCCGGAACGCAAGCCGAGCCTGACGCGTTCGCAGACCGACTCCAACATCACGTACATCCTGGAGGAGGTGCAGGAGGCGCCCGGCTCTAAGTACTACATCACCAAGGACGGTGATATCGATTTTCAAATAATACTCAAGGTTAATATATTATTTTAAGGTATATAAAAATAACTACAATAATATCGGTGTACAAACACTGATTTCAATTGTATTTCAGGTATTTTTTGTGTAATGATTTTCACAATAGCAGCATCCAACACAACATTCAAATCGTATTTCTACAAGCATAAAGAATCTATGACAAATGCGGTAATAGAGTGTAGAATTTAGTAGTAGAGTATAAGAATGAATGTGATGGAGGTAGGTTAGGGATTTCATCACCACACAAGGCAGACGAAACCCTCCTCTCCAGTATTATGTGTGGTAGTCGTATGGTGTATTGAATGAAATTGAAATGCCGCTACTGGGTCAAATAACTCACAATAACTTTCAGGCAGTATACTCCGTATCAACTATGGACAGCTTCTATATCACGGTCAGGGTGATGGAGGTTATGTTAAACCTTGTCGACACGCTAATGGAAATCGGAGTTCATAAGAATTGGCAGACCGATAGTACTAAAGTGGTGCAGCCAGAGACAATCGACCCTGTAGCTGAATTCGTCAAAGACAAAGACAGCAAGGTAATTGTTATTCACTTGTCATCTATAGTTTAGCTTAAATCTTAGATGAGGTCTTGAATTCCAATAAGTGTTTGAAATAACTAATAGGATTATTAAGATTATTGTAAGAGAGATACCTCGTGCAATAGCACACACACGTAAATATATGGGGACTACAAAAAAGTAATTAGAGCTACGATATAAATATATTTAAAGACAGTCGAAAAATTCATAGTAGCTTGATAGATGAATAGGTTGGCCTATTCATCTATAACTTCAGCGCATTTCATCTTCTATCCACATTCATTTTATTCGATACAGATAACTTTTTGCATGTAAAAGTAATTTAGTATTGCTATAACATAACAGGAAAGGGATTCCGGTATCCCGTGCGCCCCAAGTCAAGAGTCAACCAACGTTGAGGGAGGGGAAAGCAAGGAGAAGATTAAAGAGGAAGAAAATTTAGATTGTCCCTACTATATGATTATGCATATTATTCTAAGGTAACCAATGAGAAGAACTTTGAAATTAAATTTTTGATTTTTATTGATCAATGTACCCATAGTATTAGTGTTGCTTGAATCGTTCTATATTTATTGTGAATGTCTAAATTAGCCGCAAAAAATGTTTTATTTAAAAAGAACTAAATGAGCATTTTTTAAAACAATACAAATGTCAAATTGCATATTGGCAGGTTACTCAGGCAATTGGGTTGTTCACATGGTTGCACCTCAGCTTTACGAGGTCCCCAAGCTGAATGCCTCAGAGTACAGGCTCGCAACTCACTGCGGCAACTCAGATCAGCGAATGTCACCAAGTTTAATTTGCGCATCCGAGAGATGACCAAGTTCGCACCGATAAGGGAAGTGTTGGATAATCTACACGCGACTATTGGCTATTGTGCGGAGCCGTCTCACACGGTATCGCCAATGAGTGAGTTATTGTTTTATATTTATTTAAGATTTTAATTCCCGTAAGATATGTACATATTTCTAAATGCTAGATCATCATTGCGCCTGACGAAAGCTTGTAATTGACCATTGGACGGGATTTAAGATCGCGGAAGGGTACAGGATCTTTAAATCCTTAATAGTGTTAGATTACCCTAAAATAACATAGACGATATTTTTGTACTATTACGCGTGCAATATTGAAAGGTTGCTAGCTAGATAGAATTCTAAGTTATATTGAATAATGTTGTGTTTCAATTTGGCAGACCAACAAAAGCGCAATTTCGCAAAGTCTCCAGATATAAGCCACTTGCAAGCAGGATACGCTACGAACTTTGGCACGGGACAAAATGCTAACACACACAGAGCCATTGAGAACTTTGTTATAGAGGCTACGTTCAGAGTACTGGTCACAAGATTTACGTTGATGCATAAGGAATTAAAGATGCTGGATAATTCTGTAAGTATAATTTACAATTTCATCTTCTTTATTAGATCTTAAAAGACAACAAACAACTAATAAACGCTCTTTCTTTTGTTAGGTTTCTATTCTTCCATAGCACAAGCTCTGCTTAGTTTGGGATCAGATGGCCGTGTTTGGATAATGTCCCAGAATATTATTTTTAATTTATGTTTTTTTTTTGTTATCTTATTCAAATTAATACTTGTACCACTGATTTATCTTCAAGACTATATTATTTATTTATTTAGTATTTTTATAATACTTTTTTGTATTGATTGCGTTTGTCGCACCTCTATCCGTTGGTTGTCGATTTCCCCACCATTCTAATATGGGCAGTCTGAAGGAGTAACAAGTTGTGTAAAATAGCTCAAATAAAATTATCATATAGCTGAGGTAAAAGTAAACTACAAAGCAGTGAAACAGAGTTAAATACCCCCTGACCAAAGATCCTTATATAATATAATACTTAATATGGATGTCCAGTTTGGTAAAAATTGTTGATATTGGTAGTCTGTCTCCCTGCCTTGTTATATCTCTTGTAAAAATATAAAAATTTTAATGAATATAACCCTTATTACCTTAGGCGCTTTATATGGAAGTCAGGCTTCTCTTAAGTTATGTAAAAGAAGCTCACGGCAGTGAATTCCGCCTAGTAGCACTCAGTGCGCTACTGGACACGGCCGAGAGACCTGACAGCCAGCAAAGAGATAACAACATGCAGACTACACGAGTTATAAGGTAGATGGCGTTATTACTAATTAAAATATCTAAAACATTTTAAGGTCTTCACTCTTCGCGTATGTTTATTGGATTTATTGCAAAGTTACAAACTCAAATGAGTTGATGCCCATCCTGTGAAGTCACCAATTAATAAATTTCTATAAGACCGGCTATGGTGTTTTGTAAATTTTACCCAGTGGTAATTACTAGGGAGTGTATTTTCTGGACTAATAAATATTTGAAATAAAACTGCATTAAATAATCACTCTAGAACGAGGATATTTTGTTGTTATTCTTTTAGACATATCCCAAGAATACAGGACGACGAGCGTGGATCGGACACGGGCGCCGACTCGGGCTGCGCAGCAGATGATCGAAGCCACAAGAAATTCACCTTCAAGAAACGAAGTACTTCTTCTACTGGCGCACATGTAAATAATTACTCTTTACTTAATACTTACCAAAATTATAAATACACGGAGTCCACATAGTGACCACGGGCATCGCATGAAAAAGATCAGCACGACCTAGGAATACCACGACTTCACAGAATACTAGTATTTAATAGAGGCACTTCATATTCCTAATTTTCGCCTGATATTTTAGTACAACCATTTGGCGGCCTGCATGATTTCTTCCTTCTCCTTCCTCATTTTAATGTAAGAATGTTCCAGAGTCTTCTAGAAACAGAAGCGGGTGACGAGTCGGCCAGTCAGTCGCCTTTGTCGGTGCGCACCCGCCGCTACCAATTGACGCCGCGCCAGTCGGAGCGCACCATACCCTCCGCCGCCTCCGCCGACATCACCCCGCATCATATGAGCCACAAGTCTTTGCACTCCAGGTTCCATATTGGAGGAATAGGTGAGTTATGAGCACACCTGGCTGGTTATGTTCAAGAGAAAAATAATTGACAGGTTGAATTATCAGAGTCACATCAAATGCGATCAACTAGCTCTCTGTTTTATCATTTGTGATAAATCAGCAAGGAGGTTTCTAACTAAATTTCTTAAATGTGCTTTAATGCTCATATTAAACTAGTTTAGCTATATCTATAAGCGAAGACCTGTTATTGGCAATACTGTAACTAGGTTGTATTGTTGTATTCCTGTAGATTGAGCTGTGGGTCTTCCATGCAGAAATAAATAAATAAATAAATAAATAAATATTTCATTTTCCTACTACTATTAACATTAATATGTTTATATTCAGTATTTCTCAGATTAAATATCAAGATAAAAATAAAAGTTAGGTTACTTGTGAATAATGTTTAAATAACCTTTCTAATAGTGAAAAAGAATTACCATAATCGGGTAAGTAATTTCAGAGATTGCCCATTACAAAGGCATCTTTTACCATCATTGATTTCCTTATTTTATTACAAATGACTCTATGATATAACATTAATGCAAAATTTAAAATAAAATGTTAAAATTGTCTATAGTGAAATGGTTCAAGACGCGTCCGCAGCCGGCGCCACTGGCGCGTAATGGCGGCGGCTCGGGGGAGTCCCTGCCGCAGTTCGGCAGCATGGTGTCGTTGGCGCGGCCGCAGCTCGCCGCGCGCCCCGTGCACGTCAAGCGACGCGTCGGCTACACGCTCAACAGGTGATTAAAGTTTAACACACACACACCACCAAATGTAATTTCATCACCTCAAAACCATCTTCTTTTTCAGGACACTTCATGACAAAATATCGTATCTGCAACTCTTATCTTCAACCGTGTGCTCTCACTGCCGTAATGTTCACATAAAAAAAAAACATGTTGCTATCTTCCTACCTCTGTACAACTGAGACCACGAAATGATTTATGTAATTGTTTCGACAGTGCGAATTCACGGTAACGCCGACAATATATCTGTAATGTATGTAATAATAAATACTTAAGTTTTGGATGTACTTTATTCCACATTCAAAACTTTCTTAGAGTTCTTGGCTGACATAAGCAACACACTATATGTTTGACCTTGCTTCACTCGAACCGACCGTCTAACAACGATACATTCACTAGAGTCACTTAATCTGTTTCCTTTATAATCAGGATACTTCAATTCTCGTTCACCTTTATAATCAGTTCTTTATAATCAGGATACTTCAGTTCTCATGCACATAATGAATTTCATCAAAGATGTAACGACAATTTACAGCAAGTTCGCTGATATTTAAATGTTGAAACAGATAAATTACAAGAAATTACATTTTATAATATTTATACAGGGCCCGAAAGCGTGTAGAAGACCGTCTTAACAGATTTGGCCTTCGTAAGATGGGAAAGAAAAGGGATGGAAGCATTGAAGAATCGTCTGGAGGATGTAAGTATTTCTGTCATGTTTCCAACGACATTTCAGTTTAAATAAAAGATTAATATTACGAGTTTGCTTCTACATACCCTATATTTTTTTCACAGTGACTAGTGAATTAAGCTTCGAATTATATTCTTGTTTATTGTTTTATTCATCCATCCATTCTTTTATTTAATGATCTATACATTCATTAATTTTTTTTATAAAATAATGTAAAAAAAATGTATGTCCTTTTCATTGTGGCCTTCTTTAGCCTAACTCGCTAGACCAATTTAAAGAATGAAGAGAATATAAATAGACACTCAGGGCAAGAATATGCGCTTAATATTCTTTCCCTGAGTGTCTGTTTTAAGGGCGCACTCAGTCAGGAATTTTGGTTTTTTAAATTAAAATTAATAATAAAAATAACATTTTTATTTACCAAAAAGAAAAAAATTACAAACACCGAAGGCAAATAAAAATAAGAAAAGAACAAACATTTTTGGTTAAAGCGAAGAGGCTCAGCTGATGTTGCTGAGCCTCTTCTGTTGCCGCGACGATTTTCAGTCTCCAGAATTTTTATTAACTGTATCTTTTTTCAGACATGTCTCGGCGCGGGTCGCTAGAGGGCGGGTCGGGCGGCGGGGAGTCGGAGGTGGTGGTGCTGAAGCGGCGGCGGCTGGTGTGCGCGGCGCCGCTCTACGCCGGCCTCGCGCGTCTCAACTTCCTGCTGGACGCCACGCAGCCGGGCGCCACGCCCGACGCGCTTTTCATTGCTGCTCTACTCGACCTGGTATGTTAGTTTCAGATGTACCACCATGATTTAAACACAAAAATCGACTTAAACATTCAGTGTAAATAAAAATGAACAAAACCTACTGACACTCCAGGTAAGAAAAGAAATCGAATGTCACCTCAAGCTTCTATTGATCCGTTTAGGTTACAAGAGGTTATTGTAGAACATATGTACATACTTGCTTATTACCCTCTTTCTAAATCATCATCATCTCCCTGCCCTTTTTCCACTTGCGTGGGGTCGGCACAGTATGTACTACTCTTCCATATATCCTGGACTCTACTATAATTCATACTGTCACTGGTTTTGGCTATAGTTTTACGGCCGCCTGCATAACGCCAACCCTCCTCGGGAATATACTTATATAAGGTATTTAATATGACATCATGAAATAGCACAAAATACACAAAATTTGTCTCCGCTCGTATAAGTTCCAATTGCATGGTTGAATTGATTCTTCCAGTTGGGTTCTGCTGTAGGTTACGATCGAATTTCTGGTACTAGATGTGTAGAACACGCCGATCGTCGGCGTCATTATTCACTAGGTTCACCGACGTTTCTACAGCACAGAAGATATAGACTCGGGTTCAATGGTTATTCCAATCTGTGCGTAGTTGCAAATCAGTTGCTGACCAAATGCCCCACCGATTTTTTCCCCCTATGACTTATATAAAATATCATTATCAAATAAAAAATATTTATAAAATTAAATTCATTTAAAAATACACAGACATGTTGTCAAATGTCAAAAAAATGCAATAAAAAAAAAAACAAATTGGATTTTACAAAAGTAAATATACGTGAACTGATATTAACCATTCAGAAACGGTATATCAACTTGAAATAATTATACGTGCAAGATTGAAACTTGTCCAGGTAACTGTAACCATCAAAAATCAACAAAAAGCTCACGCGACCCTGCCAGGATTCGAACCTGGAATCTTCTGATCCGTAGTCAGACGCGTTATCCATTGCGCCACAGGGCCTCGAGTAACAGCGCTAAAAAATTAAGCTATAACGAACATATTTTAAGAGACCCTTTTTTAAATATTGTTTTAATAAAATTTTTGAAATTTAAATTAGTTCTAAAATTTAAAGTTATTCATGAAACACTTGTATAATTTTTAAACGGCTTAATTAAGCACATCTTGGTTCGTTTTCTATTGATATGGATTTCTAAGGATTTTTAGAGGTAGTTGCATTAAAATAATCTACGTTCTTGATTGATAAACGTTAAGCAATGGCTCAATTTGGCAAATATTCGACTCTATCGTGAATTATAAGTGAAATGTAAGATTCTATTGGCAACGTTTAAATCGCAGCCGTTCACCGTGGTCGTGGCCCGCGCCGGCGTGCTGTTGGAGTGTGCCCACTTGGTGCATAACTGTAACAAGGGCCAGTGGCCACACTGGCTTAAGTCGAATATGCTTAAAAATTCATGTAAGTGGTATTTACTATAAAAAACATAAGAAAGTCGTAGATTAAATTATCGAATATTTAAGACATTGCTCATATTAATTTTAAAAGTTGGTATTAAAATAGTTCTATGCATTCAGATTCAATTTCGCATAGACCACTTTTTTGTACTAATTCCCCGTAGTGGGGCAGAGGGCGTCCACAGTGCGTTGCCGTCTCACTCTATCTTGGTAATAGACTTTATAGACCACTTTGTTGTAATAATAATGTCGCTTAATATGTTCTTATTAATTATTTTATCATTTAATGTGACTAAAATATTTACAGTGTCAGCGAGTCCTCAGCTTAGGCGAAGACTTGCAGGGAAGCTGTTTTATCAGTGGGCTGAAGTAAGTAAACACAAGAGACATTTATAGCAAAAAACTCAATCTGTTAATAATAATTATTGTTACAGGCGATTGGGAATCGGTTAGAAGAGATGCTAATTGAGGACAAAAAACATTTGGACACTGTTGTCGCCTTGGTGACTGACCCTGACGGTCAAAGGGAACTGTTGCAGCAGGATGAAGAGGAAGATTTTCTTGATGAAGGCAAGAATTAATTAAAATGTCCGTATAAGAGTTATCCAATTTTTTGTCCCTATTTTTCTTTTATGTTTCTATCAACTTAATGTACAAACAAGCAGTATGTCTAGTGACTATAGCCCTATATTTTAAGAAAAAGACTTTCATCTATATTAATATATAAATCTACATAATAGAGCCTGTATGTAATTTCAGATTTTGTTATAAATATTCATGTTATGCCTTACTGACATCAATTCTACTATTTTTTTAAATTTGTCTGTCTGCCTTCCTGTCTGTGCGTCACCATTTAATAGTATATAATAATAGATTAAGTAAGTAGATTACGTAAATGCTAGGCTACATAAAATATTTGACTGTCCCTTTGCTGTTTATCCTGTCATAACTTAAGAACAGTTTGATCGATTTTCTTGAAAGTTGATATATGGTATGAAAACGTGATTGCACAAATTATAGGCCTAAAATATCGACAATCCTAGTGATAACAAAAACGTCATTTTAAAAATATTATTTTGTATATTTTCCTGATAGAAATCTTTTGAACGCGTGCGAAGCCGCCGGCAACATCTAGTCTAAATATATGTCTGTTAACTTTCAGCAAGCATACGCCTTCCTGGCAAAACGATCGGCGCTGAATGTCCCCGAGCGTTAAGATTAGTCGCTTGCGTGCTACTTTTCGAAATTACCGCTTTCCTGCGCGAAACCTACCAAAACCTACCGAAGTCCAGTCGCTCTTCGCTAAAGGAACGTGGCCCCTGGGACAGGGTTTACAGGTAAGTACAATTAAGCCCTTCAATTATTACTCGGTAGTTGTCAATTTTCGCTTTCAATATAAAAAAAAATGATAATTTTTATTTTTTGCGAAGATGGATGCGAAAACGTCGTTTGTTTTGTAAGAATATGTGAGTTACTGAGCTATATTTATTTGAAGTGATATTATAAGGAGTGCATAATATATTTGACGAGAGTTTTGTTTTAACAGGGCTCTTAGCAGTCAACAGGCACTAGTGCCGGTCGAGTATGTTCAGATGAAGTAAATGCATGTTCATTCGCATTCCGCACCGAGCGTGCATGTCTTTAGTATTAAATTTAACAACGTAAACAAACGCGATGGATATTAACTTTGTACCAAATAAACTCTTAAAGGGAAGAGGGTTCGCAGAACAGTACAATTTTTCAGAAAGTTACATGATTTAATGATTGCATATAAAAGAAATCTAGGTCTCCTATAGATATCATATCGATAAGATAATACTATAGTTTATGTGATACTGTCTACTCTTTACTTTGTAGCTATTAAGAAAATGTAATTGTTATGGAATAATGACGATTTATTTATTTTTTTACATTTCCACGTGCAAATAATATTGAAATAATTACATTTTTAAGTAAACATTTCAAATAAGTAATTGGTCACTGGAATAATTGATCGTCTTCTATTTGTAAGACCTTTTGGTGAAATTACAATTTTGTCACTATCGTTTTACGAATATATAT
>DWLR01003590.1:0-13280 GCA_018246295.1 Papilio alexanor hazarajatica
TGAATTCGACAAGATTTTGTCGACCCCAGTCTGAGACACGACCCAGTAGAGTCTCCAGATCAGACACAAGTTTGTTCTGGTACTCATTGACGCAATCCCGAGAAATATTAGTGCGGGCCGTGTATAAGGCATCCCCGGTACAATCGTCTGCATAGCAATGGACTATGGATTATGGAGGCTTTAGAAAAAATCTCATAGTACATATAATACGTGAAAAAAATTGCCGCCCTCACTAACAGTGAGAACAAAGTAAAATAATGATGATGCCTATATGCCTAATATATTCTAATTTAAATCACGCTGTCACTTTTATTGAGAGGCAGTTAAAATGTTAATAACAAAAATAACAATACCTTGCCAACGACGCTATTCCCAGACTGCAGTATGATATTGCCAGATTCATCAATCAAAGCAATCATCTTCAAGTCATTAAGCACGACGGCGTCTTTTGCATACACCGAGGACACGGCGCCTACGATCAGGTTGCTCTTCAAAAGCTGCCCATGAGAATGTGATCGCTGTAGTCTTAATATCTGCAACTTATTTGAACCTCCGACCTTCACGAGGAAACACAGGTAGTCGTGACCCACAAGATCCGTGTGTAGAAAAGTTTTTATATCAGTCGGACTTTCCACTGGATCTCTACGTATTACTTGACTGTCCGTCCAAATGTGATCTAAACATATATCAGGGTATAGAGGCAGGGATGGTGGAGTTTGTGTAATTGTGTTGGCCAGCATCGACGTTGATGATGCCTGCCCGATGGAGGCGTGAGGTGACAACCCTTGCTGGTGGAATATATTCGCCATTGGACTGTTTTGACGTGATCGATTCGGTGTATGTATGCCTTTCTTTGACTGAAATGGACTCCCAGCATTCCAACTCGTTGTGTTCTTTGCCATGCTTTGCATGGGGCTTCCAACAAAGTCGCAAGACTGACTAAATACTGTCGTCGTTGAATTTATGTTCGGGCATATACTTAAACATTCCTCCCTTGTCGCTCTCCGAATCTTCCAAAGCGAATGATACCCTAATTTCCAGTCGTAAAGTAAAATTATACTAGGGTTGACACTGACAAATATTATTTGTACATCCCCATCGCTGTAATATTGCAATCCTTGGGATGGGGACTTGACTAAAATAGGTATGACTTCATCTAGTGGATGGGAAAGTGAAAAACAGGTGGGTAATGGATACTCCTGATCGTAGCCTACGAGTGACTCGGCTCGTAGTTTCGCACTCATGTTAAAATTCAAGTTTGTCTTTGATTTGTACAATGAACTGTTACAAGATTCGTTAAGTTTTAGAAACGATGTTGGCAGCAGTGAGCTGTGTAGTTGAGGTAATGGTTCCTTTTCTAAAAGAACACCATATTTCATGGGCCACACCTTTTTAACTTGGAATGGTATGCTTGTCATGTATTCTCGACCGTCTACAGCATAAACCCTCATACATTTGCTATCCATTAGTAAGATTGAAGGCATCACATTTGTTTCAATATGTTCTGTTGTGTCTTCAATCTTTATGTTTTTCTTGACATCACCTATTTGAGAATTTAATGCATCTAATAGCATTGTATTATTTATTCCAATATGAAAGTTGCAGAAGGCTGCATGTTTGATTGGGTTCTCTATGGTGTAACACGCTATTGTTTCTCTTTGTTCGGGACCAGATAGCTTTGTACCGGGTGTTGATATTAAGCCTGAAAATGTAATACAATGAAATTAAATATAGATCATTTTATTTAGGATGCACTGGCATTTGGTACATCAGTCAGACATATAATCCAGATTGGTCGATATAAGCACATATGAATAACATAAGCATATTCAGAAGTGCCAATGGCCTAATGAGTAAGGTAATGACTACCCAACCAGTTAAACAAAATTACATTTCTAGAATTTCTTCTTATATGTAGTTACAAGTTGATGTGATGTGAGTTGATAGTTTTCTTGTGGAAGAATAGTTTATTTTGTTGCTACATTATTTTAGTGAAATGTAAATAAATAACATGTTTACATTTATATACACACTTTATTTTTATACATATTATACATAGATACTTTACATATGTATATATAATTTTTATTACATGGTTAATGTACCAATTAGTAACTGAAGTAGTTACAATAGAAAGAAGTATTTTTAAAGACAGATGGATAACATGAATGTTAAGCTTCGTAAAACTTGGACTTTTTT
Source organism: Papilio alexanor hazarajatica (assembly GCA_018246295.1). Classification (NCBI taxonomy): domain Eukaryota; kingdom Metazoa; phylum Arthropoda; class Insecta; order Lepidoptera; family Papilionidae; genus Papilio; species Papilio alexanor. Next base: position 2,200 of record DWLR01003590.1, read on the forward strand.
ATTTGTTACATAACTTATATCTACCCATTTGCACCTAAAAGACATGCCATGCATGTCATAACACTTTGTCACATAATCACCAATGACGTGGTATGTATGTTGTCATGTAATTGTCACAGAAAGAATAAAAATGTTAGTGGGGATTTTTTTGCCCGAGTCCTAGTCCTAGTCGAAAATAAGTTAGTTTAGAAAATATAAATGTTTTCCTGATTTCGCTGAGGCATCAAACATTGTGATGCCTCCCATATAGTTACACTGGGCCATTCATGCATGTAGTTAGATAACTCTGGTATTCTTTTTACCTTTAGACCAAACTGCAGTACATCCCTTAACATACAGTTCCTCCTCATAACAGCAGTCAGTTTTAGGATTCAAAGGTTTTGTCATTGGTTGTTTATTCTGTGATGAATTCAGATTGAATTTCTTAGACATGTTGCTAGAACTGTTGGCACTGCCGCCTTGTGAAGTACCAGCCACATCGCCTTCAGTTCTTTTAATACCACTGAGTAACTCCGATTTAATGGATATGTTGAACTCTGGTTTTATTCTGCTCGGGGGTCTAAAGGAATCTTCATATTTTTCTTTAGTGGATTGCTGCATTTCATCTTCATCTACATCTGTAAGTAGATTATTTTTAAAATTTTAGATATTGTAAAGGTAAGTTTACAGATGTAGTTACAACAACAGAAGAATATTCTGACAGATAATACACTAATCATTCTATCTGTTACATTGCTTGAATGGATATTTTGACTATTGAAAGTACTAAATATATAAATTCATTTGTACTTAAAATGTAGTTTTTTCGCTTACCGCCAGCTTCCCTATAATAAACTTCTCTGATGCACCACCACTCTTCTTCGGAGTCCTTGCTTTCAAGCAAGCTCTCGTCCTTAATGGCAAAGTTAGCCAGTTTATACATAAGAGAGTTTTCTGATGAAGAATTGTTAAGACATTTGCCATAAATCTGACCAGGATGCTTTGCAAGTACTGTCCTGCCATGAGGCACAAACTCCTAGAAAAGTTAAACATTTTTATTTTAAATTGTTTTTTTTTTGTTTGACCACATATGTACATGGATAAAATACGACCAAATTAAAAAATATATCAATGTCATGGGATTTACAAGTAAGAAAAAAGAGAAATATAAGAGCTGCTTTTGAAATCATAATAATCAAAATATTGTAGTCAAATTATAAAAATTGAAGCAACATTTCTATCGGAATAATTATATGATAATAAGAATGACAAGTGTATTAGTTGATAACACAAGGTGGAAACGCCGGTAAACTAACTCAAACTGTTATTAAACGATATGATTAAAATATTTTCAGACAAAGGAAAACCTACCCTATAAATTATTTAAAGTAACAAGTATTGCAATATATTCTCTGTTTGTTAAAGTATAATTAAATCTTGTTCAATAACTGATTTAAAACAAAAAACTTACCAAAGGTTCCGAGGCCGCGATCATTGTAGTATCATCCAGATTTGAAACAAATAAACTTGACGTTCCTTATAGTAATATAATTGTTTTGTATTCAGAAAATCAACTTATTTTGTTATTAAATCCAGTAACAAAATATTTTGTAGCGATCAATTAGCAAGTTTGATTTGACCTGTCAAATTGACATTGTCATTTTTACTATTTTTGAGGAAATGAAAGTTGCCACCACACTAATATATATTTATTATAAATAAATTAGCGAACAGAAGTCCTTAATATAACTGTATCAAATTTCTATAAAGTTTATTTTGCAAATACTGCCAAAGTTCTGCTCGTATGCTGCAGTAAGCAGGAATTGTCATACCGTAAATGTTTACTAGAAGCTTTCAGTTTCGTTACAAGGCATATAACACAGACACAGGATTTTTTTGGTATGATTAAAGCAACCAATTTTATAACGCCTGCATATCGTCGCATGTTATTGATGGAGTTATTTTTTTTGGACCTATAAATTCGTCGTAAATATATAGTACATATATATGCATGCACCTCAAGTGATCACCTATGCCTATGAATATCCTCAGCACCAGAAAAGGTGCAGCCTATGATGAGTATACACTTTCCTAGAGCCTTAAGTCATATCGAAATGAAAATAAGATTAATAATTTCATGACACTGGGTCATTGAACTTTGATTGATAAAGCCTATAGCACACAGACGCCAAAACAAAATGGAACCTAAGCGAAGAGTAACTTAACGCCTATAGCATATCGAGACACGAAAACGAAACCAGAGTTTCCCCCTATATTAGATTTGGTTTCGCATAGTGAGCCTGTCTGCTAAACAGTTCGCCGTAAAAATTCCATGCCAGTTTTATATCTTCGTTCGCTGCTGTGTGCTACAGATGTAAATACACCAAAATGAAAACAACAGATATGTTAATATGAATAAACTTTATTACTACAATAAAAGATATAGATTAAACCACGCTCGCCTTTAACAAAACATTCAACAAAACATTTGGAGCCAACAAAACACTTTGGGTGTAGACTTATTATGCCCCAATTAACGATTTACTTAGACCAGTGTTTCTCAAACCAAAAACCGTCCCATAGTTTTAAGTCTAGCAAACAATATCAAAGTTATAAATAGTAAAAAAAAAATATTATTTTCTTTTTTTATAACCAAATATAGTATTATTTCCATATAATAAATGTATTGAAAAAACAATATATTTCATAGTGATATATGCTAAACCACGAGATAAGCAGGACGATCTCCTTGACGATGCTTTGGCGATGGTGATATACTTGCTCAAAACAATACAAAATACCCAATATTTGGGAAAAAAATCCTACGAACGTTTTTTCAAATGACAATTAGAATCAAGTAACCAGTTTACGACCTATCGGTGTTGTATCTCGTGGAACATCCACCGGTAAAAATTCATCTCCTAAACATAAACAAAACGGAAAGAACTTTGATATTGTTTGCATTTACTTGATTAAATTAAAATGTCGCAACCATTGGTGTGTTGTGAATACATAAAAAGTATCCACGAGGTGATTCGTTAAAACAAATAATACAATAACAAAATATAAACAGACAAACAACACTAGATTGTTTGCGACGCTTTAAAATAAATTATGATTAAATCGGATACCACTTGGTACGTGGCTTCATAGGAAACATGGGCGACGGCTCTCTTTAAAAATAAGTTTATACAGATCTTCCAGCACCATTTTTTTTCCAAAACAACCGCCATTTTATATTTTCATATCTTCTATAGCTTCGCTATCTTCCTTATCAAATTTCCATAGAAATGATTTGGCAATACGCCCGTCTGTTTTATATCAAAAATCCATCCCTTTGCACATACTGGCCCCCTTGGTTACTGTAACCTTAACACTAATATCCAATAAAATACGGTTCTATACGACAAAAATTGAAAGTTATTCAGATTGTTAAACACGAGTTTTATAAGAATGAAAACCCCTAAAAGCTCATCGAAATATCATTAGAAAAGTTTTAAAAAGCGATAAATTACAATTCGAAACGTAACAATGTATAAAATTTAAGAGAAAAACGAATAATTTAAGTTTGAAAATAAACAAATTGCAACGTAAAAAGAAACTAGTTTATAAAATGGCAAAGTTATGCCAAAACGAACAGAGGTTATTAAAATATATTTATTACAATATACTAATTATATATCACTTATATTTTACATATGCTATAATTCTACTGCCTAGCATCTCTATAAATACATTTGGTCTTTGGATGAGCATGTCACATTATGGCTTGTGTCATTGTTTGTCACTTTAAATAATATAAGTGCACTTTTCGAATTTAGTACTTGATTATTTTATTAAAATACTATTCTAGACTAGACCTGCAACGAAAGCATCGCACCATTAACCTTCTGTATATTTGTAAACATAGGAAATAACAGGGTAATCACAGAGGCCCTTAAAATTCATCACAAAAATAAACAACATAAAAAAATATTTGAGAAACACTGTTCTGGGACGAACTAATAACTAAGTAATGAACGGTCTCGGTAAAAACTAATAAAATAGCTTATAAATAAAAACGAAGCAACGATATTCTTAAAAAAACAAATTCATGAAAATTTTCAATAATTTTCAGGTACCTAATTGGGACAGGATTTACGTAAAGATATTTAGTTTTTTCTTTCTTTTTTAATTTTTTTTTAACGTAAGACGAGAGATGATAGATTTTAAGATATTATAAAACAGATTGGTGAAATCTGGAATTAAATAATCTATACAAAAACGTCATCATGTTTCTTTAAACATCAAAACTTGTTTATGCCACTTCGTCGATATTAAATGGTCTGGTAGTTTTTTTTTTCACTAGCATAAATATTTATCACAAGGCAAGGATTGTAAGTTTGACGACAAATTTATGGACTGTTAATATAGAAATGATTTTCAATCAACGCAAACCTTTTTAAAGGTTATTTTTCTTAAAGAAGTAATATCAGTAACAATACATTTATATACGTTAATAATTCATTAACGTAATAATATTTATCACTAGTTTTCAACACAAAATGTCTGCGATTAAACCACAAATCTGTACAGGTGACTTAAGTAAATTTACATCCTATACCTGCGAACAAGCAGTAAAATAATAAACAAAACATAAAAACAAGCCACCTTAAAATGCAACACAGTCTACGCGCCTTAGTTGTGGTGTAATATTTAGTATATTAAGGCGATTTTAATAACCTAAGTTACACATAATGAGGTTTATGATTTTACAATGACTTATTTTTGGCATTTTACTTTCAATGTAACATTGTTACGTGTCTACATATATAAATCGAATACGGCTTGCTTCAACAACCAATTTTGGTAATTGACTGACACCTTAAATCATGCCGTATTTTATAATTCTGATATTATTTTTATACATGGTAAATAGATTATGCTTTTTTATTCTTGTGATAATTGATATTTCTTCATATGTCTATCACCGTTAGTTTTTATTCCTAGAAAGCGGAATATTGCAGTCTACACGAACTCAACCCAGGTATACATATAATATATTCTCTATCTCTTTATAAATAAAGTCTATCTTTAATTTATAAAAACTACAATTAAAACGTGTACAATAATATTATTTTTATGCGTACCATGTAAATGTAGATCTATATATAAATATTATTTGATTATCGAGTAAATAATTTTTGGAATATCGGTTAAGGCTAATTGTCGGTATTTTATACCTGGGAAGCGCGGTCCTCGGCGATTGTCGTGTCTTCTATCTTGGAGGTGTTGGCGGCCACTTCAGCCAGCGTGGCCAGCGCCAGCAGCCCGGCGCTGTCGTGCACCTGTCCGCACAGCTCCATGCCCTGCATCACGCTGCGCGGCGCCTCCGTGGCGATCTTGATCTCGGGGCTCGTCTTGGCCGATCCGTTCATATCGCTCGACACCATGCTGTTGACCTCTAGCCTTGTGATGCTTATCTTTCTCGGCTTGCGCTTCTGGCTCCCGATGACGTTCTCCCGCCATCTTTCGGCCATCTCCCGCCTCTCGTCTGTTGGCGGCCGCGGTACCGAGTTGATGATCTGGGAGGATTCGAGCGCCTTCGGCTTCAGGTTGATAGTTTTCTTCTTGCGTTTATTCTCGCGCTTCTTCTGTAGGAACTTCTCTAAGCTAAGGGAGGGCAGAGCTCTTATCTTAGCGTCTAAATCGAAGTCGGCAGCCTTGAATGTTTTGTTAGCGTTATTGTCAGGTTCAGCGGCGTCGGGAAATTCGACTTTAACTTCATCTTTAATAATAACCTCGTTCACGAAATTCGGTTTCAAGTCTTCGATGTAAGATTCTTCGTAAGAATTACCAGGATCCCAACTGCAGGACGCGCTATAGCTTTCGTCTGGCATTTTGTCGGCGAAGTCTCTTCTCTGTCGCTTATTCACTATCAGTCCCCCGACAGCCATGAATTCTTGGTACCGCTTTCCTTTGCAAGTCCTCCCGGATTTGGATTTCTCATCGTCCGACCAATTCCTTTGATATCCATCTTCGGTCGAGTACCTCTTGTCGACGATTTGATCGATAACGTCCTGGTTAGTGAATTGATCGTTCGGGACACCGTACCGGTACATTCTATCTTTCTCATCAAAATCCTCTTCGAATATTCTCGTGGTTTCAGTCAGAGCATCTTGCAGTTCATCGTCTCTATTGCATTTAATATTGACCCTTTCTAGTATGTGTTGAGATCGTTCTTCCACGGGAGTTGAGATCGCGCTAAACTTATAGGAGGGAGGTGAGTAATAGGGGTTCGGGGTTTGTATTTCAGTCTTTTTGGCTAGAAGGCTGCTGAGGCCTCCCATTTGGGCTTCATCGGCGAGCTTGCCGGGCGTGAACATGGACAGCGGCTTGGCGTCGATGTCGAAGGCATCGTCTGTTGGTTTCTTGTTAAGATCTATTTTGGTGGAGTTGTTGTTCGTCTTCTCCAGCTCGGAGTCGTTGTACTGGTTGTTGGGGGACTCGACAGTTTTCTCTGCGGAGTCGCGCGGCCTCGAGGAGAGGGTGCGCAGCGGCGGGGCGGGCAACTTGTACCATTTGAAGTCAGGATTAGCGCTGAAGAACGCGTCTTTGTACTAGAAACAGAAATTCGACGTTATATCGACACGTTATATTAGTATGTTAGTCTTTAAAAATATGCTGATTTAATTACCTGTTTAGCAAGACTCGTGTAGCAAGATTTCTCTTCTTTGTCCAAATTAGCCCACCATTCGCCTAGAATCTTAGTTATGGATCTGGAATAGTGAAAACAACAATATTTGTTTAATTATTCATAAATGTGATAGGTGTAACCTTACAGCTATAAGTTGTTTTATAAAACCTTAAAAATAAATATCGATCTTGTATAAAAGTATCTGCATGGAATTTTTATTCTTTTTATTAGAATGTGCTTTGCGTGAAGTGGGTGTTTGAGTGAAGCCTTAAGAAAATGGGATTACTTAAAAGTTTACTTCATATTTTAAATGTATATCTACATTTCTTTCTTACACAAAGGATAGTAAGGAATCCATTTGTTATCGATGATTCTAGCTTGCTCTGAGGGATCGGTACCAGAAAACGGTAGTATCGAATTGGTAACATGGTCCTGTTCAAACTACAAGATGTATCTAAAGTCGACAGATATGTATCGCCCACCTGTTCTCGAGGTTGGGGTATCGGTCGCGCACGACGCTGCGGTGGCGCTTGCAGAAGATGAGGAAGGCGTTCATGGGCCGGCGTGCATGATGCGCCGGCTCCCCGTCGCCGTCCTGCTCGTGCATTGTCCACTACCTGTGTGGAAGATAGATACAACTATATTTATCAGAACGAATTCAAAATAATTTATAAAATTAATAATTAAAAATAATTTTGTAAATAGAAAATAGATCGTTTTAAACTACCTAACGCGTACAAAAACTCCCTTGAATAAACGAGAACACGAGGGAGTCCCCGAAATATTATTATAGTGCGCCTTAATCGATGTAAACGAGTCGATACATGTGCCCCGAACATGTTGTTTGTATGTCTGTGATTTATGTCCTGGGTTAGACAAGAGCAATTTTATTTTATCTATAGGACTGATATATTATTTTACACAGATATCCGAAAAATGAAATGAAGTTGAGTTCAACCATAATTTTTTCGATCAAGGAATCTGTAGCCTGTCAATAAAACCCCACTTTGAATACACCATATTTTGTATATTATGTTTGTTGGCTAATCTGTTAGTCTCTTTGTATATTTTGATTTATATTGTTATTCGATTAATGGTGACAATAAAAAGGGAAATATGAAAATAAATCGTAAAATGTGCGGAAAAAAAATCGGTGGTGCATTTGGTAAGCCATTGATCTACAACTACGCGCAGATTGGAATAATCATTGAACCCGAGATCTGAGCTGTAGAAACGTCGCTGAACCTAGTGAACTTAGTGGCGTCGTTCTCGGCGACGCAGAACCAGATGAATCCGACGATCGGCGTCCTACACCCCCTCATCACGCTACACACCCGGTACCAGAAACTCGAGGGCAAGCTGCAGCAGAACTCGACTCGAAGAATCAATCCAAACAATTCAATTGGAACTTATTTGAGCGGAGACAAAATTTGTATATTTTGTGCTATTCCATAATGTCATATTAAATACCTTGTTTAAGTATATTCCCGAAGAGGGTTGGCGTCAGGCAGGCGGCCGGCCGTAAAACTATAGCCACAACCAGAAACAGTATGAACTACAGTAGCATCCAGGATATATGGAAGAGTAGTACATACTGTGCCGACCCAACGCAAGTGGGAAAAGGGCAGGGAGATGACGATTATTTATATAAAATATTTCACTTATTAACTAAACGTATTTTCTCAGTTACTGGTAGCGCATAAAAATATATTTTAAGATTTAAAAAAAATGTTAAATGAGAGTAAGAAAATATTCATTATGCGTTTGTATGTGCGTTTGTTTAAGTGTACTTGTTGAGATATAACCAAGTCGTGTTACAATTTTAGTGGTCGGGGAAAAACATTTTTCCGATTTCGCCTTTCGCTATAAGGTATAATGAATAAGGGCTTAGGTGAGTAGTGGAATTAGCCAGACTTTTTTGTAAGCCAATGACCCTGCCCCTAGTACGTGGCAATGTGACGCAAAGGATCACCAGCCGACGATTGTTTTGTCAACTGTATAAGTAAACATAAGCGTTATATTGGAAACCTTCGTAGAATATCGGATCAGACTGGGACTGATCTGAACTTGGGTTTTGAAAAGATCATAAGGTGATATGATCGTAATTGTACCAGATATTAAATCGCCATCGAAAGGCCATCGCTAGCTTTAAAATTTATAATAGAAAAGAAACACAGTTTTCACGCTTTCGTTCGTGGATGCTGTATACTCAATTAATTATATACGGTTCTTGCAATCTTAGCGAAACGGGAAAAAGTTGGTTTGTCAGTATATTGCCATATTTTTACAATCAAAAAGGTAATATTGATAGATTAATTTACTCATCCTGTTAGCGATTGTATATAGAGATATTCGAAAGTCAGACTTACTAATTTAGCAATATTGCGACCGCTTACTTTAGTAACTCACACGCAATAAGAACAACTCACCGAAATTTGGTCGCGGTATTCGATATCCGAGCCCTGACCTAATAAGCTTGGTGCAATGCGGAGAGAAAACGTTTTTCATGTCTATATACTCAATTTAACATATACAATACAGTAACTTTATATTTGCTATTAATACAATATCGTGTCGAGCCCCTGCAAAAACTGTGATGAACTTAAAATGTTATTACACTAATGCGGTTTGCATGCAAATGCGATTTTAGACAACCACGTAAAAAATTTATCGCATATACAATAATTAATATTACTATCAAAGTTTTAATGAACATGTCAGTATGTCTATTTTATTTAATACTTAAAGCATGTGAACAATTTCACATTAAATAAGTGTACACAATGAATTATGTGTAAATATTTACAATACACAAATTTATACATCAGGATAGAATCGAATGGTGACGTCATAATCGTGACTAGCTCATGTTACAACATACACTCGATAAAATCTACATCATTATGCTTTATACGTATCGATTAGGGATGCTACATGTTCAATAGACCATCGATAAATTATTATCGATATTTCAATTAATTTACAGATAATAATTTTATTTTTGGGTTGCTTTTCTTTTTATATAATTACAAATTCAAATGTTAAGATTTTATTTACATAATTTAAAAAATTAAATGTTAGGGTTTTGACCCTGACACCCTCCCCCTTGTACATACATCTACACATACATGATCGCCGATTACGGATACTCTTTATATCGCCTCTCCTCAGGATCTCATAAAATCGATATAAGTTTTTCTGGGATGTCCTCCACCAACACTGCTACCAACATTTACCAAATTCGTGGTTACCTACTAACAACTTTTGTGTAGTACTTGTATTAAATAAATATCTGTGAATAACCTTTGTAACAAAACTAACAATTTTAATTGCGGTTATTCCCTTAATTATGTAGATTGCTGACCGATATCGTATAAAATAAAACAAATGTCAAAGCACAAAGTAACAAAACTGTATGCATGACTTTGTTACTAATCGGTTTGTTTTAAGTTTCAATTTATGCGAAATACACAAGGCTAGCTAATCCAAGATGGCAAACAAGTGCTAATAAGTCCTTGTGTACAAATTTAGGCTCATTTTTAGACGTAGCGACACATTACAACAAATTTTGACTGCTACTTATTATTACGTCATTTTAGTTTGTGCAGAAACACTGACTGATCAACTGAACTAGAATCCTATAATAGTTTACCGAAATAGTCATTCGCAGACAAATTTCTGAAACCAGTTATTATGTATTTTTGAGGAGGAAAGCTTGAGTAACAGAGTAGATGAAAATATCAAATGGACAAATTTAATTTATGCCGGCATTATGACAATATCAACTGTTATCCATTGTGAACAAAAACAAAACAGTAAGCTAACAATTATGTCCATTCCATTTAATAAAACTTGTGCGCTATTTCTCATTGTTTCAAAAAGGAATCAGAACGAAAGAAAAATCTCACAGCCCTTTTTTGATAGTTATTACATTATATCATTCAATGCCAAATAAGATCTAGAATAGCCCCTTGGTATATAATTTACTTAGTTTATATTATTAGGTAGCCTTGGTACAACAAGATTCTTTTAACAACAATTGTTTGTTTGTCTAGAGAACGTAACAACAAATGTTTTTTTCACTAAATGTTTATAATTCAATGAGATCACTTTGCGCCACCCGATCGGTTATGTTGTAGAGTGGACGCCGCCTAACAATTTGCCTTAGGTCGAGCACGCGATGCGAAAAGGATTGACATTTTATGCGAAAATAACTAAAACATTATTAATCTGGCAAACTTGTGAAATGAAATTGACAGCCCTATATCAACGATCTAATAGAGATAAATTTGCACAAACTTTAAGAGCCAAGGAAGAACAAGTGCTTAATTTATGCTGCAGCGAGTCTTAGGGCCGAAACACATAACGCAAACTGCTTATTTTTGCGGCGCCGCAACGCCAAAATCGGCAGTTGCGTTGCCGCGTT
>DWLR01003591.1:0-13278 GCA_018246295.1 Papilio alexanor hazarajatica
GTATATTTGTGTCTGTGTAACCAATCAGGTTAAAAAGACGAGAGAGTTTTGCCCGTTTTCACCAACGCATCCCCAAACTCTCCCTTACTAGGAGGTCCCTAAACTAAGAGATTCGGTAAATCAGTCCATTACTTAAATTTATTTTCACATAGTTAGGAGCTACCTATTTAAAAGTCAGATTATTCTATTGGTAAATAGTAATTTTTTTTTTATATAAATATTAAAACGCGAACTTAAAAATTCAATAATAAGGCGTAATACAAGAAAACACAAAAAATCAAGTATTTAATTTTTTAAGCCTAATATTACTTTCAAAATGTAGATAAATTTGCTTAGTTTGTTCATGACATGAAGGACAAAAAAATAGAATTAGGTAAATTTATAAATTAATATTCACACCTGTTACATGAGCATTCAAATTAGTGTTCTTTTCTACTCTAAGTAACAAAAATAAGACAGTATCCTTGGATAATATTAGTATTTCAAGAAGCCTGTTAATAATTAAATCAATTTTTTGTTAATAATAAAAATAATGAAAAAATTAACTGACAGACAAGCAATAAATTTTTTGAATATAAAAAAGTCCCGCTTATTACGGAGGCATCGACTGGAGAGATTATTCCGTGGAATTGCACCGCGTCCCCTCGAGACTAACTCGCTCCGGTCACTCTCTGATTGCATAAAGGAGAATCGAGGTGACTGCGGAATATCTGTGCCACAAGGAAAATTTTACGAAGTTACGAGTATACTATTAAGTAAATTCAATACTCAACGATCTTGAAAAATGACTTAAATTGCTTTCTCTATTAAAATAGTAGGCTAAGCAAGAGTTTAAATTTTAGACGGTCCTATTAAAGTTAAAATAGACTGCGTCATTGATTTTAATAAAATTTTTGCATTCATTGTACATAGCCAGTTAAATACTGCCACTGCTGGACATAGGCCTCCCCCAGTGATTGCATAATTGGGGGGGGGGGCTTGGCGACCGCAGTATGTGCCACCGTACTAAGAAAAGGACGCAGCTGCCCGTCCTCCAGTGGTCTTTACATCCAGACTCAAGACAAACAGACATGTTCATGCACACAAATGTTTGTCCTGCGTGGGAATCCAACCCACGATCTGAGGCGTGTAAGGCAAGTATCTTATCACTGCGTAGTAGTGCGTAGCGTAAGTAGCCATTGTAAGATATTAAAACACGGTTCTCCAGAGTTAAACATTCACTCGGTTATGATGTCTGTTGAAAATGAATAAATCAATGATGTATGCAATGTTCCATATTTATTACCACATACATTATGCCGGCACGCGACCAAACACTACTCCTGACGAAGTGATTCAACTAATAATTGAATTCATAAGCGCCATTACACTAATTTATTGTTTTGTTTTTATCTCTTACGGCACATCAACGACAATATATCGCCCACAGAAACATAATAGACGTTGTATGTTTAAAGATATATGAGACACTGACACATGAGCAGTGAGGGCTTGTTAATGGTTGTTTGATTAAGAAACAAGTAAAAACTAATACCGCTTGTGTAATTAATATGCAAAGTAACTAAAAACAAAAGAAATGCATTAAAAATTGAGAATAATAGATTCAACAGCGCTCCGTATTTATGTTTGACTTTGAGTATGCACAAAGTATTGACAAATTCTTAACAATGTCAAAAATATTTACCCAAAAAATATTACCAAATGATCCTACTCATCTATTAATAGTCCTTTAAAACTCCAATTCTGAACATAATTGTTCCCCAAAAAAATTGGCAGACAGTCATATAGTTTGGCTGGCTAAATTTATTGCGAAAAATCAAAAATAATTAACGGCCTCCTATCATTAGAATACAGCCTAACAGTAAAACTATTTGAATTACAGTAAACTAAAAGCCATCCTGTCTTTTTCGGACAAAATATTAAGTACAAACTACGGATCAAGCGGTCGTGGGTTGGAATACGATATCAGACTATTATCCTGAACTGTAAGCACAAGCTTAATTGGAATGGTTTCAAGGAATAATAACAAATAATAAAGTAATCAGTTAAATCAAATCAATGTTTTTTTTTTTTTTTCAAAAATCATTGGCTCATCTGACTGACTCCCTAACCATAATGACGTAATGACGTAATTGATAGTGAAATTAAAATATGTTATTTTAATTTTATAATTTAATATGTTCAGCATGTACACAGCGAGCTGTTTATTTTCATTAGGTAATAGAATTCTTCATGTTTGCTAACTGGCAACTTAATTTTTGCCCGACTGACTGACGGTTGGATGTTTCTTGGCTGTACTTTCTATTGTGACGTCCTGTAGCCTAAAGGGCTTGAACGATTTTGACAAGTGATCATTGCAATCCTTTCTTACCCCGAAATGTCACTGTCAGTCGGGTTTATTGATTTTAAAATTAATTATTGCTTGTTGTTTAGACACTTTTGTATTCGCTTTTACCTAAACAAATCGTTTCGACTGCATTTATAAACTTATAGTTATCATTTAGTGATATCTAAGAATTTTCGAAAGGCCTCATCAAATGTGATAAAATATAACTTTTTTATATAAACCAAATCTGATTTTTGACAAGTTTTTTTTACGAATAATCAAACATTTTCGAAAATCAGTTAAAAGAGTCTAGTATTTAAGAATTCGTTTTTTGAAAGGTTATAAAAATTCTAAACTTAAATTCAAACAACTGTATTGGCTTTCGTAGGTTTTATTGGCTCATACATTATTCCGGCACGCGACTGTATTACTGAGCTTCCGACGGAGGCTTTACGTAAAAACTTATTATTGAATGACATTACGCTAATTTATTAATTTATTTTGCCTAATTCGGAGGCTCGACGACAATGCGTCGCCCTTCGAAAGAAACTGATTTCGGTAATATATTTGTTGGTTATACGAGACACGATGAGACGAGACCCGTGGATTAACGTCGGATTTTACTTATAAACTTTGTATTTATTTATGATTATTGAAACATATTATGATAAAACATGTAGCTTACGTATTGACAATACTTTTTACACGAGAGATAATTTATGCATATCCTCTACCGCTACGAAGGTGGTATGGGTCATGTTATAAATGCCCGGACTTAAATCTGTAGATTCACGGAAAAGTTATCGAACATCCCAAACCGCGCTTGCGACAACTGCCTAAATGGCTCCATCTATAGGAAATTTTTGAATTTATTAACATTTCAAAAGATAATAACAATTGAAATAACATTTTGAATTTACGTACATCCAAATCTGTAGCTGGTTTGCAATACAGCTTTATGCTGAAACAATTTTCGCATCTACGAAATCAACCAATAAATCGAGCGCTGAGGCTTTGTTTACTGGCGTACCTCCATTCCACGTCGTGTACTGCCATTGAGAGCTTAGTGTTTGAGTTATACCAGTCCAACTCTTATTCAATTATTTTGCCTTCATATCTCTTTGCAAAACTTTTATCTAACTTTTCTAAATAAATAAGTCCAGTAAAAAATGGCGTTACATTTTTTGTAAGGCTGTTGCGCCAATGGTTGAACTTATGTATACATGATTGGATGATGAGATTCGGGTAAGTTTATAACAACTAGTCTCCAAAAATACGATTTCAAGTTATGCTACTGTCTTCCCATAATGGAAAAGAACTTTCATATACTTATATTTATTTTACTTATATAACTTGATATTGTGTAAAAATTAAAGGTTGAGCAAATTTATAAATTATAAACTTATTTATTAACAATTAAAATGAAAACCAATGAATATTGTTTTAATATTCATGTTATGTCTTATGTTGTTACTCACAGTTCAAAAGTCACACGTCTTTTTTTTAATTTTGTAAAATATATATAGAGACAACTTAGTAAATAAGACAAAGACCCAATAAAATCCAGTAGCCATATAACCGCGAATTCGCACTGTTAAGCATTCACACGAGTTGTGATGTCAGTTTTTTAGGGACACAAAGAGAGAGATAATATGTTGAACAAACGATGCTTGAATATCCGTACACGCTTGCACTTCGTGCTCATTCGTACAACCACCTTCTGTATTTAGGCGTGAAGTGCTTCGTTTCTATATTAAAGAATATGGATAAATGACATAGAGGAGTACCGATTCCATCACGTCTTAATTTTATGGTTAACATGTATAAATTGTAGCAACGTTCAGAAATTACTCCATATACAATATTGAACTAGATTTGCAGACGTTACCACTTGCTTGCGTTAGGACTATCTGTCAGTTGCAGTTCTAATAAGATATGTAGCTATCATTACATTTTGTAAGCTCTATATGCTCCAGTATATTCGGTGAAGTGTAATTCGGGTATTGGCTTATTTTTTGCACATTCATACTATTTTTAGAACGAAGTCCTTCTGCTTTACAGCATCATTATTGCGGAAGCTTTCAGTAAGACTTCTTGTTGTGATTAATTTCAATGTAATTCCGTGCTTGAAACTATTGTACATTCCTTTTTTTTTAAATATAAATCATTAAGCTAGAGCTGGCTGGTCGACCAAGTACGGAGACGGTTGATTTTTTTTTATCGGGGTCCAGAACAAAACAAGAGCGGCTTTTAAACGTTTGAAAATAGGGGTAGAGTAATTAAATGAAAATATAATTTAAATTAATATGTAGCTATTTAACGATATTTCCGATCCGAGTTTCCACCTTTCGTATTTGATCTTGTCCGCCAGTTGCCGAATCCCGAACTAGAGGTTACTATCCTATATAAACGCATTTATATCGTAACGTATTAAATCCCACATTATCTATGTACTTCACGCCCAGCCATCCACTTTTACTGACACAATAGTCTCTCAAGGATTTCATAATTATTTGTTGTTGTTATAAGTACATATTGTTTGTTAAAAACATGTCAAACGAACAATTATGAACTTGCATCACATAGATACTGATTCGTAGTTAGTATATATTTCGGTCATATTAACTACCTTATGTAAGTATATTCTCGAGGAGGAAAAACATGCGACCGGCCGTAAAAATTATAGTAAAAACCAATCACAGTATAGACTAGAACCCACGAGATGTGGATTATGGAAGAGACATATGTGTGTGCCGATCCTACGTAAGTGTGAAAAGGTCAGGGAAATGATGAGACAGATACTGATTCGTCAGTGGTGCGCTATTACGTAGCAGAATTGTGAGCCAGTCCGCTATATTATACCCTTGCTTACTCTCCTTGCTTCTAGATTACAAGATGGTAAAGTTGATCATATGCAAGTTTAGTTTCCACAGATTATAATTTTATAATTCAATACTCAATATCCTAACGAAGTCGTTCAACTTTCAGTGTGATATTTCTTTTCCTACTAATAATATTTATTTTCAGATACGTAAACGTGATAAGTATGCATATTCGTCTACAGTTTACGTAGCTTACCGGCAACTATAAACAAGCGACGTATATTATTTTGTTTATAACCCCGTCGGATGCATAATTTGAATATCTTTACATACTAATTCCATATACGTGTATAATAACCAATGCATAAGCTTTGTTTTTACGTCGCATGTCACTCGGCGTCAATGGCGATAAATATTTTCAAAGTATTGGAGAAATAACGGCGCGTCACTGTTTCGTCTAATCTTCATAAAATTCCGTTCATCAGTTTTGTAAGTGCATTGTCGTTGAGACTACGATACTGATAAAAAGCAATAAATTGGGATATTTTTTTAGCTTGCATAACATGCCGCGTCTGACACGATCTTTGTTATGACGCGTGCTGGAATTTATAGAGGTAGATACACATTTTTCGTTGTATATTCGAAACAATTAATAATAAATTAAAAACAATTGAAGAGCCAGCAAAACAGGGTTAATCACAAAAGGTTTAAAATTTTTACGTCTGTCTAGTCATAAATAATGATTTTTTTACATAACAGAAAAAATACATTTCCACAAGCGCCCGCAAATCTGCTTCCTGGACATAACAGTAGCCTCCGTGCTCTTGTAAATAGGAAGAATATTTCAGAAGCTATTTCCTCGTGGAAATTGGTACACTTTCGTTTTCGAAATATAGTGCAAATAATATGTTTGTATTAAGCTATCATATCATAACCGTAATATCATTCTTGCAAATGTCTCAGAATTTATTGTTTGTGAGCCACAGCTGTTGTTTGAGTCACAACAGATTGTTAACTACTATTACAAGATGAGATTGTAACACTTTGTGTGTTAAAAGAGCGAAGTATCGCATTTGTAACTTAAGTTCGGTTTAAAAATCATTTTGTACCTTTGTAGTTGGTTTTGTCTGTCTATTGTGAGTTAAAAAAAATATTTTTAACTCAAAATAAATCTACACGTCGGATCTATTTTGATCTAAAATAATGATAGGGTAGAATTTTGGTAGTAATGTTAGAACTTAACCATTTTTTTTTTTATTTTTGTATAGTGAATAAACTAGTGCTTGACCACGATCCCACCTGTGTTACCACCTGATGTTAAGTGGTGATGTGGTCGAAAAATGGTACACTAGTTTAGTAACAACATATTCACTCTTCTTTTGAAGGAAACACTGATGCTGACAACTTATTTTAAACCTTTACCGCACGCACGATGAACAATGATTCGAATCGCTTCATACGAAAGCGCGGTATATCTACAATAATAGAATGGACACCAGCCGTGTGCCTAAAAGCCGATGGTAAAATGGAGAGTGCGTAATTAAATCTTTTTTTATACAAGAAGGTGGCAAACGAGCAAGAGGTAACTTAAGTGACCGTTACCCATAGACATTGCAACAAGCATTTGTTAGTTGCAAATGCGTTGCCTACCTTTAATAAACAAAGGAGGGGATAGACAGAAAAATTGACATTTTCCTTCTCCTATCCATCCCTTTCCCTGTCAAATCCTCTTTCCCTTCCTACCATTTCCTTATTAGAAAAGGGTGGGAAGGAGAAGAGCACTAAAATTAGACCTTCGGCACCTCTAATTCGTGCAGTTCCTGCACACTACCCAAATTCAACCTGTAAAACACCGAGAGACAAGCCATTTTACGCCTGTGCTCAAGACTGACTAAATTAAGGTCCCGGTCAATCGATCAGAGCTAGCCCGCTTCTCCACCGAATCTAATGCCGAAAGCAATTTAATATCCTGGAATTTATAACAACACGTGGCAGTTACATAAACTTTTAATTGTACTTTAAGACATTAGCAGTAACTGTTTGTTATAACAAGCTTTCGTCTAAAGACGTCGATTTTCGATATGAGTCTTCGAATGTTGTGTTCATCAAAGGAGATTGGGAAGCGAAAGTTAATCATTTTATCGACGTTTTATTAAAACGCTCTGTTACCTTTTATTATGTCGACACCCACACTCATTTAAATGTGAAAAAACACTCTCATAACTCCACGCCGAGATGTTCGATATAAACTTGCCATAATATATTAAATTTTAATATCCATTAACTCGATGCGACAGTGACACGATCACCACATGTTTTATCAAAACTGTTTTCAAATTAAAATAACGTTACGATTCTTGCTTAACTTTTTAATCTTTATAAGAATCACTACATAAAAATTACAAAATATATTTATTTATTCTGAGTGAAAGAATGTTCGGATTTTCTATCTGAGATTGTATCAGAAATCTATATCTCTATCTCTGTTTTTAATATAATGAAGGTGGAGTGTTTGTTTTACTAACGTGTTAATCTCCAAACGGCTTGAATAATCCCTATAGCGTTTGACATCCTAATTATTAAGGTCGGTTATAGGTTAACATCACGCAACGACATTAAGAAGCCGGGTGATCGCGGGAATCAGTTAGTGATTTAATACACAGTCCCGGTGAAATATTTCTAGATTGAAGGCCACATACAAGATGCACCGATGTCAAAGTTGCGGGAGACCACTGGACGAAGGTGGTGAGGGAGCTATCGTACGGTGCCGTTCGAATAGCGACCTTACGTCATATGGTCAATGATTTTGACGATGAAAAGTCTTATGTCTTCAAACTTGGAGATTCATTCCAAGGAACGATTTTACAAATTATTTAGTGCTAGCTAGATCGATGAGATCAAATATCAATGCAATAAGACAAAAAAGCGTATAATAATATATGTCTACGTCAATGTATGTTGGTTGCTTGAAAATTTATCATTAAACGTACTAAAACTTCAATATATTATTTCTTTCTCTCTCTCTCTCTCTCTCCCTCTTTCTCTACATTTAATTCAACGTGAGATCGAGTCTTTTTCGCCCGACTAATAGAAGGAGGGTTCTGATGTGACCTCCTGTAGCCTAAACGGCTTGACCGAGGTGTAGGGAGGTGAAGACACACACACAATCACTCAGGTTTATTGTTTTTTTTTTTATTAACTATTGACTGTTGTTATAGCTATGACGATAATTTTCAAATTGTAATGCTGTTTAAATTCTTGCCGTAGCTTCTATCTAAATTTCTGCGTTGATGCTAACTCGTCCAAGTCAGCTCGATAGTTATAGTCGAAATTGCTTTTCGAAATTGTGTTAAATCAAAATTGCTTCTCACAGAGAAACTCCAATTTGCGGCACTGAGCGTTGCTTTCAAGCCGCTCACTGCATCATGTCCCACGTATGTTATTGATTTTGTTGTTAATGGTTCAATTAAATTCGTATTCAATATTTTTGCGTCAAGGATATTTCCATAAATAATAAATATATAAAAGCTTTTCATCTCTTTATGCGTTGTGAAAATTGGATAATGACAAAACCTTTGCACGAAGTTTATACCAGTCTTCTTAAGGTACAATTCCACCGAAATACTGTGCACACACATTTGTTTACAAAGCTGTGTAACATTTGTAAATGCACAGTGCAGGCACCCTTGTGGACTATGGACGGTCAAATTAAAACACAATTAAAACTTTAAGTCAACTCTTGAGCGGCGTCGTGTGTTTTGTTTCTATTTTTAAAATCACTGTGACTGAAGTAGTATCGTAGAGGATAAGTTTCAATTGCTTGAATAAGTTTCATCTTTCTTACAATTCATATTTAACTTAATTAAACAATGTGTGCGTGCAAATAAATGTTTTCACTCCGGTAGCGACGGCAAGATACAGTCGATGTCCTTGGCGGTATTCCATTTACGGAAAAATTGCCTTGTTCCTTGCGACAAGCTAAACTCCGCCTCCTTCTTACAAATAACCAATTAGGGTGCTATCGATGTTTTGAGAAAACAAAGTAAAATCTGTGGCGTAACTGCACTACCCTGCCCCCCTGTACCCCTGACTATTGTTATCACCGCTCTCGTTGTTTTCCGCTCGGGAAGTTTTATGATCTCTGCCATTCAGACGAAATCATTATTTGCGAATACTCTATTACAACATTGACTGACCTTTTTTCGTCACATTAACTATAACACATTTAAAGTGGTATCCTATTGATTGTTGTTTCAAGGCGTAAGAAACGTTCAAACAATTGTCTGTTTTAAAGTGAAATACCGCCAAAGAACTCGAATGTACGTATATACTAGAACAGGTTTTGATACTAGGTTTCACTCGATACTCCTAAATACTGAGTATCATAAAACCAAAGGAAGGCGTATCCAGTAGTTAGAAGTATATAAGAGTCTGGTACTCGTAGTCCCCATTAGAACTCGCAGACTCGTTCATAAGCTTTCATACTCGCAGATGCGTAGACCCTATTTGAACTCGCAAACTTGTAGTCCTCATTCGAACTCACAGACTCGTTCGTATGCTTTCATACTCGATGCCTTGAAAGACGCGATAAGAGACTCGTTCGAGGAAGAAGTGAATCGAAAACCGACTTTATTTCTCACACATTATGATTTTTAGGGTTACAAGTTAAGATGTTCATTAAAGAAAAGGTTTTATGTATCTTTGTAGTTTTGTATCATTTATTGTGTATATTGCTGTTTTTTTCCACTACTAGACATAAAATCAATACTCCTAAATACTTCTAGGAGCTAGTTTTTGGAACGCCTACTCCATACTTAGGTGTATCTTATAACTCTATAAATAACTGCAGCACACCTTTATGTAGTTCCTCTGGTGTTAAATATTCAAGACGATACTTAACATTAGAGTTGATGGTTGTGATATCTAAGAAAAGTCTTAAAGAGACTTTGTATCTTGATTTGATAATGATACATAAAACTTTAGATTTTTCTTGTCCCCGAAAATGGTCCGCATATTCGTCATGCTTCAACAATCTTACCGGTCTAAAACAACAAGTCCTAAGTGCGCATTACGTGAGAATGTATTTCAACATCCTCCTCAATCCAGCCGCATTGCAATGCGTCCGCTACGAGTTTTTTGCGATCATTAAACAACCAACCCGCCACCCGATCCACATTAAATGGCGACGTGTACGTGAAAATCGTGTTACGTGAATGACGCCGGGTAAAAAAAACTATCTATGGTTTGAGACATTTGACTTTTCCGTCATATATCTATGGGTTTTGTTTGAATGACAAGATTGTTTGCTTTTTCATATTTAATATCTGACAATAGAACTGTCATCAAATTAATTGTATTTTTACTTATAACTTTAACTTACACTTAATGTAACAATTTAAAACTACTTTAGTTCTACATTTCTTTCTTAACTAATTTTCTTCATATTACTTGGTTTTGTTTTAGTGTTTATCTCATTGGTATTAAAGCTAATAACTCTACTTATTCTAAGTGAACCTAGAGTTAGTACACTTTAGTATTCATTTAAACATTTTCTTCTTCTTCGTCTTCTTCTCTGCCGATACAATATTGACAGACTAGTCGTGGTCATCATGTATCAGTGACCCGCTTCACAAGCTCTGATCTGGTCGGTCCATTTTACTATAAATCTAATTTCAGTTACATATAGTGTTCTGTTTGTCTCTTAAACAAATTAATTAATAAATTGTTAGAGCGTTAACGAAATGTCATAAATTCTACGCGGTCAAAAACGTTTCTGAAAATACTGTGTTTCAATCTTAGTATTTTCTTTTAATAAACATACAATAAATAAAACCAGGATTGTTATTTGTTATAGTTTATATATTTGTTACATTTCAGTAAGTGCTTATGATTTATGTCGTCCAATTTTAGGAAGTTAAAGCATACTACCAACGCTAACACTAATTACTAACACTACTACTGCAGATCTTAATTAACAGTTCCCAAAGGCAAATCGTGAATGTCTAAATACACAGCTTGACTTTAGTACACTCACCTTTACATTCCCAGAAGCCCTAAGTCCTAATTAACAGCAAACAATCTCCTAGAACCAAGTAAACTCATTTGCATTACATTAATTAATTAGCAAAACAAAGTGGTACTCTACGAATTAACTAAAGAACCCATAATATCGTTCCCCGGACCGGCACATATGTGTAACCAACTAATCCGAATCTAATTCTATGCAATATAATTATATACTATAATTATATATTATGTATTAGTAATAGAACATTGGTGAAGCGACGTAGTGGCTCTGGGTACAGCCAATCCGAACGTACTACGACCTCACACGATATTAGTGTGACTTGCCACTGGACTTAATAGACATCTACAGCTACACTGGGCTTGAGGCGGCAAAGCGCTAATCCCAAACCTCTTAAATCGTAACTAAGGGTACTCGAAAAACATTTTATATTATTAACGGAATGGGAGGCCGCCGAATTCTTAGATCGACGCTTGTTGTACGCTCTATAAAACTTTTTAGATAATAACGGGTTGTGTTTAATCTACTGAGTGCAGAGTTTGAAGGTCCGTATTCGGTTACATCTCTTATTCCGGATGTTGCCATCAGGAGGTTACCTAACATTAGGTAAAATTGCTAGTTTATTTACTTCTGCCGTATTAAACTATATTATTATATCCTTCGATCATTTTGTACACGCTTGAGTTGCATTGGAACTGCCGTTACTGCCTACGAGTTTTTTTTTTTTTTTTGATTCAAGTGTCAATCTGATTCCGAATTCTGTCGTCGGCATTTAATTAAAACAGGGCAAGTTTGGTCGGTCGTCTCTTATCTCGTTCGAGATTGATTATAATAATTGCTTTCTATACGACCCGTTCTTCAAGTCGAAATTAAATGAAAAGGAATGCAGTCTACGTTGACTGCACTCCTTTTCATTTAATTTCGACTTGACAAGGCACCGTGCGCGCACTGGTCGCGCCGGCTCCATACTTTTCAGAAATATTCAAACGCACCATTGCGCGCGGGAATACACTGTATTGGACCCATATAATATATTTATAATTCTAAATGGAATAGTCGCCCTGTAGTTAAAATGTTATGCATAGTGCATAATATGCACTTAAAACATTGTATTAAATCAATTAAAACTATCTCTCAAGTGATGAAAAGTGGGTCTATTGTTTTATACATCTTTCATATGGCAATAAACTTACTCGCTTTTACCCACGCCTCTCAACTTGATATTATTATTTTTATCCATTCGACACAAAAATATTTACGTCTCTGGAAGAACAATGACTTCTTTTGTACATGTATAAGATCCTCAAGACTTATTAAAGGCGATACCGATTACCGCATACGGTTGGAGCATTGGACCATTGAGTTTCTCCACGACTTCTTCATCAGTATTAATCAATCATTTTAGAACGTGTAAGTTTTTTATAACCACATAATATGTACGTACCATCAGAAATCAACAAATCAAAATTGGTAGGAAATTACACGAGCACTGAGACTTCTCTGTCGAATGGTGTAGGGTTGGATTTACTCTGGAGACTTACTTAAACGAACTTTAAGTAATTCTATAAAATTTAAATCGTTTAAGTCAAGTGAAGTGAATCGACTACGTTTGATAATAAAATAATAAACATTATAAAGACTTTCGAAGGAAAAAAAATCGAATTTATATCTTGCAAAATCAACGTCTAAGGATCGCGCGTATAAAAACGCTCACGTAATAAACTTCGCAGTACATTTACCTGAGACGACCGGACCTGTTTCGGTACTTGTGATAAAGGCTTTTATCTCGTTCGCAATCAGAAATCGAAAGAAAACACAAACTTTGCGCTTTATCGATTTATTTATTATATATTTTTTATTTTTGAACCGGTCAATGTCTCTAACTTGTAATTTGTAATGTGCACCTTTGGACTGATTAACATTTATAATGTCATTAGCAAAAAATAACAAACATCGATATCAAGAATAACCATGCCAGATATTTGCTTTTTATTATACTTTATTCGATTTTTATCTTGTAAGTTTACGGTAGTATAATTTATATTTTCATTTATTTCTAGTACATTAACTATTTATAAGTATTTCTCCGCGTCGTTCTAAATGTC
>DWLR01003592.1:0-13276 GCA_018246295.1 Papilio alexanor hazarajatica
ATATATATATATATATATACATAGACGACCCCACCTGATGTTAAGTGGGGATATGGTCGGAGAATGGTAGACAATAGTTTAGAAACAGTCTAGTCACTCTTAAAGGTACCACGTCATAATTGGAATAAAGCACTGATGCTGGCAACTTTCTCCAATCCTTTGCCGTACGCACGATGAACGAAGCTTGAATCGCTTCGTTCGATCGCGAGGCATATCTACAGTAAAAGGATGGAGACCAGCCTTTTGCCTAAGCCTCCGATGATAAAATGTAGATTGGGATTAGTAGATGTAATTCGTGCAATTCCTGTGTACAATCCAAACGGTGTCTCACGGAATACCGTCGGAATGTTTTCGACGGCAAGTCCAAGTATAACATTATGCAACGGTACATTTATTGAACCACGATTTGACTAGAATAAAGATTGTTAGTGATGCTTGGGCACAATTTATGTACCACTCAACTTTTGATATCTAACTCAACAAACTACTGTAAAATGCTAAAAAAACTGCTGCACTCGTGTTTAATGGAATTATTCTTGTTACATCTTTTCGTCTCATAACATCATTCATATGAAAAGTAAAACGTGTAGCAAATTCAAGTTGTCTAAATAATAAGCAAAATATGATTCTAAAATAAATTAATGAACCTTGATAAAAAACCTAGATTAAATGAATTGACGATGGCTCCGACCTATCATCTTATCTGTCATAAATTATTTATTGATAAAAGTAGAATAACTGCCTTTTTATAATAGTAACGATTTAGAAAAAATAGGGCAGAAATGACGATATAATCAATTTTTTCTAAAGAGCGTAAAGAGAACGACCGACTTAAGAAAGAAGCCAATTTAGTATGTAGGTTCGACAATGTACCGATATCGATATCGATAGCAGAGAAATCGGAATGGGTTGTGTTCACTCCTTTTCCTTATTGTAGTCGGGTATAATTAAACTTTTCGTATGAAATTATTTAAAAATTACATTCCATTTCACTGACGCTTACTTTCACTGACGGTTTACCAAGCGTGTAAATTGTTAATCAAAAATAAAACGGCGGCTCACTTATCGTACGGCCGGTTGCCCCAGATGTGCGCGGCGGAGTTGACCAGCCAGGTGAAGTGCAGCGACAGCGTGTACCGGAACATAGACGCGACGTACCACGAGTGCCACGGGTTCTCGCCCCACAGCGCCACCGGCAGCCACGCGGGCAAGATGAAGCAGAGCAGCGGCATCACCACAAGATATGTTCTGAAACATTTGTTGAGTACAATCGTTAAATAAAAACCAAATGTTAATCGAGGCAAGGATATGTTTGTTTTTTGCTCGACCGTCTATGTGTGTATGTATACATGTTCATTTCATAATGACATCCTGCAGTCTAAAGGGCTTCACGGATTTTTAAGAGTGATGTGTAATGGAATGCATTCGTATTTTCCCCGGATTATAAAATAGGTACAGTCACTCGGTCTTATTGATTTTTTAAACTAACTACTAATTACTACTTAGAGACTAATTTTTTAAAACTTTACACGTCAAAATACTTTAAAAAAGGGCACACCACATTTCTTGTATAGAACAACTCTTTCTTTATGTGATGTCAAAAAAGACTAAACTAGCATCCCAATAAATAAACATTAACGTCTTCCTATGTAAGTACCTAAATCACCCAAACATGTGCTTCTCTTATATCTATCATAGTGTTAATATATCACAGTTTTTCACTGATATTAATTAAGGGTTAAATTATAAATGTACCATAGAACACTTACTTCTTTTGGAACATAACTATTGGGTCTTTCTCCAGATCGGACATATCGACAGTGGCACCCTTCTCGAACACGTCCTTGTGTTTCCTCACCATCAGCCAGCCGATGTGCGAGAAAAAGAAGCCGCGCCGCGCGTTGTGCGGGTCCGCGTCCGTCTCCGTGAACTTGTGGTGTACCCTGGACGATACAAATTAGAATATATTTATTAAATTTGATTATTATTTATAATTATTATCACATTCATATCTAAAACTCTCCTTGTTACATTCCATTCGTTTTATAATTACTGCCTGTTAAATAAAAATAAATAATCGATTTCAGTCTAATAGACGAGCTATTAACGCTGTCAACTTTTACAAAAAACATTCGTCATCCTCAGTACTTCTCAATGTTATAAATGGTTTATATTATTAGATTATATTTATATTAACGGCTTATATTATATTTAGTGGAAATAAAACTAGAGACAATTATGTATAGATGCAGTGTGAACTACAACTATCCATTACATGTCTATAAAAAAAGAACGGTCACTCTTTTTAATTTAGACTGTCTTCAGTCTTCGTCCATAACACTCGAAACTAGTTTTTAAAACGACAGTTAAATAAGTCAGGTATGTGTTACGGTGGCATTTTAACTGTTGTTTTTCATGTTCTAGTTTTATAATTAGCCAAAAACGCCTCATGCACGACAAACACATATAAATTAAAATGTCATTAATATTATTTAAAGTGTGTCATATTTTTGATTTCCTAGCCATGTGCAGTTTTAAAAGATGATTTATGACATCTGGTCTAATAAGCATTTGTTTAACGACCACAATAAAAAAAACTATAATTTTCGTATTAAGAGAAGAAAAATCGCATGGTAATTTTAAATAAGGTTCGCCTCTCATGTGAATTTATTTAATTCACAATTTAACACTTTTAATATTAAAAGTACAATATAAGTTCAAGCACTAGGATCTGAAATCCAATAGATTTGTTGGCATGAAATGAAGTAATATTTCTGCGCATGTAAATTTTTGATTGTCATTTGTCAGAAGTCGTGTCAGTCATTTTAAGGTTATTGTGACTTGTTCACTTCTAAATAATTAAATATTAAACTTTTTTTCGCAATTTGAGGTTAAATGGCCAGCCAAATATCGGAAGAGCATATCTGACATTGTATGCTTTTCTTAGTGGCAAAATATTTGTAAATTTGGATGATGTCCAAAATGCCATCTGAGATATTTTACTCAATACAAAATCAATTGATTTTTATCGGTCCGGCATTTAAAATTTGTACACTAGGTGGCAAAAGGTTGTTGGTAACGAAGGCGATTATATTATTGATTAAAAATAAAAACTTGATAAAAATTTATTCGTTTGAATTTAATTTAAGAAAGCCATATTACTTTCCGGTCCCCCTAATGTTTCAATCCATCACTACACTGTTCAGCTTATTCAGAATAACAGAATTTAATGATTACGACATGAAACACTTTTTTATGTCAAATGTTGTAATACTCTTGTTTGCAGTTGCCCTAACATATTGTTACAAATTAATTTGTTTTATATCCTAATTATCAAGTCATTGAACTGTACAAGGGGCCAGGCAAATAATCGATGTTGATGCCGAATTGTATTTATAAAATTATCACAGAAAATATAGTTTGCAGCGAAGTACATATATCAGAACTTTAAAAATGGAACACTTTGATTTCAAGGGTCAAGGTCGCTATAATAAAACAAAATTCTGAGCTGCAATTGATAGTTTTTACAGTGGCAGAGCCAGCTGTGGAATAGCACAATTACAGAACTCAGGCATGAAGCAGAAGTATTTGTGCGTCATCTCATGAGTGAGGTGCCGCAAGGCCCAATTCTAGTCCTTTTCCTCTTCCCACCCCTTTCTAATAAAGATGGGATGGCAAAGGGAAAAGGATTGGACGGGGGAGAGGGCAGATAGGAAAAGGATTTTCTTTCTGCCCTCTATTGCATCTCCGTTGTCCAAAATATGAGTCGATAAGGGATAAGCAAGTCATTTTCTTGTTGCGAATGTGTAAGGGTAGTGGTAGACAACATCATGTGAACCGATAGCTCGCTTGACACCATTTTCCATTAAAAAATTGCAAGGGCCATAAAAATTGTATCATTCCCTCTGGTCTCTAAATAATTCTATTATTGCATGTTTGTTACCTGTGATCCCGCACCCACTCGTATATGTGATTCTGGAAGGCCATAGTTTGCATGACCGCTAGGAACAGTCTAAGCGGCCACCGGGCTTTGTACGCGTTATGTGCCCAGAGCCTGTGCGCGCCCGCCGTCACCCCCATTGCCGACAACACGCCGAAGAACAAAGCTGGAAACGAAGCGATAAAACATCAATGGCTAAACGTCCGTCCGCGTACGATCTCTCGGTCAAGATTTCGATTTGTAACAATTATTTTATATTTTTGATATTCTGTTGTACAAATAAATTGATTATTTCGGCTCCGTGTATGATCATAGGTTCATCCCCAAATTCCCTGTCATATTTTAGATTTATGTGTTTCGGTGAAACGCAAAAAGAGATTTTATATTAATCTAGGCCAATTTAGTTAAAAATTGTATCTGACTCGCTCAATAAGAATAATATATAATAAGACTAAGGGTCCTTATTGTTAACCTTCTTTTTCCGGTATTAAAGGTTGGCACCATAAGTTCCAGTTTCAAATTCTGCGTAATTTAATAAAAAAGAACATATTTTTACCTCAAGAAAAAGCGATTACGGTTACCAGAAGAAAGTGATAACAAAAACAGGGATTAAGTGTAAAGATTATTTTTTAGTTAATTTTAGGTCAGCAATGATGACATGTTTAAATTGCTTTACCATGTCAACATTTCCAATTTACAGTTTAAATTTTTAACATTGAGTTTTTTTAAAAAAAAAATCTAAAATGAAAACTACAAATGCACCAACTTAAAAATGTAACATCGAAATACATTGAAAAAAGCAATGCAAACTCGTACCTAATATTACATTTTCATATGTTTGCTTTGACACAAAAAAAACTTCGAAAACTGTTATTAAATGCCGTCTGCGATTCGATTCGCATCTATCGTGACTATTTCTTCGTTCAAATTCTTTACAGCTGTTTGTTAATAGAAAGTGATAATTATTTTGCACTACGAGATAACGTCATGAGCTCCATAATTTGCTCAACAAATGCAAATATGACACCAAGTGACTAATATTGCATTACCACGACTGTCGCCAACTTACTCACCGAATAATAACGTCCATATCTTAGATTTCAAGGTCAGTATGAGGTAAATGCCGTACAATGAGGCGACGTGCAAATAAATGAAAGCCAAGACGTTTCTCCACACTATTTGCCATCTGAAAACAAACAAATACTTAGTACAGACGCAAGATTAGTAACATATTCGTTCTCCCCGCCGTAGCGTTGTTTACTTTAACTTTTTCGTAAGCGTTTAGTGATAATTAACTATTGACATTACCTGTAGAACAACATTTATCAATAAATGAAGTTGTAAAGGAAAAATTCTTCATTGTCAACGATTTAAAATATTTAATGATTTGTAAAAACAGAGAAGAAGGTTAGTTCCAGGCGCCTACCTTCATTTTTAGTGCTTTTTGTCTTATATCTTAGAGTATACCAATTAGCAGTAGTAGTGGGAAGATTTGAGGTTTTTTTTCGACGACGAAACCGACTTTTCGAGAAAAACTTGGCGTTACTTTCGTGATTATTATAAAACTATAAAATGGTTTACGAGATCATAGTAATTATAAGCTGCTATTTGTTGAGACTTTTATTCAGCAAATGTTTTATAATAGTAATAACTGATAGTTAAATGCAAAACGTAATGCTCATGTTTTTAATCGAAAATATGAAACATGTATACTTACTCATAATCTCTTCTCTTGGTGTATCGCACGTCGTCAGTGGCAACTCTCTTCACTTGCGCCATATTGTCACCTTGGTATGGTGGCATTCTTCATATGTTGAATATATTCAACTGTAAAGACAAAACACAAAATATTTTTTTAAATATGTCAATTTCGATGTCGTTTGTATGACATTGTTATTAATATTAATTAATTTATGAGAACTCTTTGAACACCAAGAAGTTTCATTTTCCAATTTTATTTTATTTTTTGATAGTGAAGACTATCAAAGAAAGAAGTTTCCTTCTTTAGAATTGAATGAAGCCAAATTGATTTGGTCGTAGCTTTCTTTAAAGCAATTATTTATTGAAAGAGTCCGAAAATTACTTTCAATCAAATAAAATTAAATTTAGGATCATTAGGAACTTTAATAATAGAGACAAGACTAAAGAACAAGAGAAAATATTAAGAAGAATATATATTTCTAGTTAAGCACGATTAAATATTGACCATTTGGATAGCGTGGGCACGTTGCTTACCTCGTTAGTACAAACGAGCTGAGAAAAATAAATATCCGAAATGTCTTTATATCTTTATCTCTGATTATAGTTACACATTCGTATTATTTAATACATCTGTTAGCAGTCGTTTAAATTACGCGGGAAAATATTCTGAACTGTCTGTGGAACGATGGTAAAGAGAAAAAAACGAGATGGATCCGTGGCGTCATCTCGTTTTTGTTTTAACGAGTTTAACTAACTATTAACAATATTATAGGTATTGTCGGGATACTCTTACAAAATTGTATCATAATAATATTATGTTTACTTCAGATTAAAGTCATGTGAAATTTTGTTATACAAGCCAACATTTATTCTTGGGTATCAATGGCAATGACAATATTACATGACTGTAAATTCAAATAATATAAGTACAATTGCAGAACTTTTATTAAGCGCAGTCA
Organism: Papilio alexanor hazarajatica; assembly: GCA_018246295.1. Classification (NCBI taxonomy): domain Eukaryota; kingdom Metazoa; phylum Arthropoda; class Insecta; order Lepidoptera; family Papilionidae; genus Papilio; species Papilio alexanor. The sequence continues at coordinate 6,601 of DWLR01003592.1, forward strand.
GAAGTCGACCGTACAAAAACGCACCATCAATTCGGACATGTCTGAAATTTTATTTAGGTACAACAATTTAATTTTATTTTTGACAGATATTTTTTACTCTGTATTAGATTTCGTCGCAAGTGGGTTTTGAAAAATGAATCAAGCTAATTACTCGTATTATTGCAAATACAGTTAACAACTTCAATAATCATTTAACTTTTTTTTTAACAAAAACCAAACCGACTTCAAATTTATGATATCATTAAATGATTTTTAAATGCTGAGAAATAGAAAAAGCTTTATTTACAATATCGGTTGCCATGAAAACGAAAATAACTTTTTGACACATGCTATCTAATGTCGAAATCAATGAACAATTTTGCGTATATCTTCGAAAGCCAAGATCCAATGATATTCAAAATTAAATGGGACCAACTAGTAAATGTCCCCTTCCCAACACATGTAATATTTTTGATATTGGAAATGAAGTTCTGCAGTAACAAACAAGTAAAAAAACAACAACCTAATTGAGTACCTCCTTTTCTGAACTCTATTAAAGAAATAAATTTTAATAGAAGTTTTTCAACGACAATACGACGTTCTTAAAAATTGTTCACTTTGAACTTGATACTTTCAAAACGAAATATTAAGACCTAAACACAATTAATTTTTAGACAACGCTAACGCGTTGTTTTTCTCTCCGTGAAAAAAGCCCGCATGGCGCCAACCTCCTTTTTTCTCTTACGGTGTTGCCAATTTTTAAAAAACTGATGCGAAGATTAAGTGTTGCTAAAATTTATCACAAATTTTCAGTCGTCGAAATATATTTAAATTTATATCCGTACATTTTTATATTAATGCTATGCTAAAAATAATTTGGTGCATGAGACGTTAAGGTAATATGACAGCAGAATGCTTAGTGTTACTTTTTACGACAATTGCTTCTAATAAGTATACAATAAAGTATTTAATGAATAGTCACATTTTAATCAATTTGAAATAAAGCAATGTGTTTCTGAATGAGTTCCAGTTTAGCTATGAGTATGTTTGTATTTTTTAGAAAACTTATGGTTTGAACACAGTGATTACAATGAAATACATTAACTCCCCCCCTCTCTCTCTCTCACTCGTACTATATCATATACTCTTTTTATAAAATAATACATTAATATCATAGTCTAAAACTGTACTTCTATCTCAGCCTATGATCGTCCACTGCTGGACATACATAGGCCTCCCCTAAAACTTAACTTCTAATTAAACTTTTTTTAAAGTATTATGTATCTATTTATAAGGTAATTATTAACATAAGAATATCGCAATAATACAGTTGTAATACAGTAAAAACTCCTTTAAGCTTTTAAAATATTCAGTACAAATTGAATAGACATTCTAAATTTTATACACTTGATAACCTCTCATAGTTAATTATTCTCTGGCAAATTACAGACCTTATACAAATAAAACTTAATAGTACGCAGTGACTAATGATCAGAAATGTATCGAGAAAGTTTCCACTTATAAAAGTTATCTGCAGTACATATACACGCAGGAGACGGTTAAAGACGCCAAGTAGAAAGTGACGTTTCGTTTCGCTGCTATTGTTGTGTTCATAGGTAGAGATCGTATTTTGACGAGCGACATGATAAAACATTATCATATGAGATAAGAATATATTTATTAAGAAAGAATTGTAGCATGCTAAAGATTCGGAGTCCGAGGGTTTGATTTTTAATGTACCGATGTATTTCTGTTTTTTTTTTTTATCTTAATTACAATGAAATGGTGCGTTAACATTTTTACCCAACACACGAGAATAGACTCACACGCAGTCATTCAATATACATCAAAACTATTGTCCATGGTACAGTTCTTTTTTAGTTATGATTCATAATTAAATCATTCAATAACCATGTTCTTACCGATTTGACCTTTACTTGACAACCTTGTGATAAATAGTTGCATCTCTTTGCTATTGTTAGCAATCTCGTAATTTCTCGACTTGTTTAAAAATACACTGAGCGTAGCGCCATTTCTAAGCATTTAAGAAGAGTCTAGGAATTCCTTTAATATCCTCACTCCTCCACCTCCTCCCTTATAATAGTCCACTTGTGTGGACCATAACAGTCATTGAAATCAAGTTACAAGTTAATCATTTGTTAGGATTCAAAAGGAAATTTTTTGCTTAAAATTCTACCGTTAAAAAAGTTTTATGGCTACGTTTATAAAAAATGTAGTGTAATTTATAAGCATACTATGTACGTTGAAATAGAAAGACATATTTACATGAGCCTACATCTAGTTTTGTTGATCGAAGAAGCCATAACTATTATCGCGGCAGTGTACGTTGATGTAATTGGCTTATTCGAAAGCATCATATCTAGCGCAGCGACGTCTGGCGGACTTAACATTGGCCACTTTTCTTCTAGAATTTCGCTCCGTAACTTTGAGTTGGCATTGACATTGGCCGTGCGAATGTATTTTTATTTTTTTAAGACTTTATAGAATATTTTTAAAGCAAAAGTTATATAGGCGTACTCGCTGTTGCGCCGCGAATACGCTCGCATGGAAATTTTCCAATTCTGAGCTGCATGAAAGGTACAATTATTTTATTCCAGACCATACTCTATCTCTGTGCCTAATTTTATCCAGCTCCGTTCAGCAGCTCTGGCATGATTGCATAACAAACGACCATCCAAATGTTAGCATTTATTTTTAATTTATTATATTTTGTGACTAGTATGTACTGTAACAGTTATAAAATGCATATTAAGTTGGTTAGTTTTTCTTTTATCTCTCTTTAAATTGAACAAACTTAAACTTTAAAGTTCAATACAGATAATTGTTATTTTTTTTTATTTTAACGAAGCCATACATAAGTAAAAAAAGCCCCCTTCTTCCTCCCTACTGCACTGCTATGTTGGTAGTTTGGGCATTTTAGGAGAGAAGTTAGCCGATAAACAGTATAGTTATTATACTAACATTCGTACCTATATTCACCCTGTGAAATTCCTGACTTGACGTGAGAAATTTCATTCCCGTCTCTAACGCGCTTAATTACGCACCTAATATGAGAACTGCAATCATCACTGACAATTATTTCAGGAATATTTTAATAAAAAATTCTCATTAAACGGGACGCATAAAGGGCGTACTGATGGAACTTTTAATGAAAAATAGCTGATATTTTAAGGAAATGAAATGAATTAAGGGTATTACCACGTGGACGAAGTCGAGGAAGAGCTAGTATTAGATTAAAATTTGCTACATAAAATACGTGATTTATTTGAGTGGTTGCCACGGTAAAATTTTCTAATATAATTATTATAAAATCTATTATTGTTGCCATGTTGCCAAGTGGCCAAGTTAATAAGAGGAAAAATTTATTGTAATGAGCAAACTACTGTATCAATTTTAATAATTATTACAGAAATCTCAATACACTATTTTTTTGGATGTAAAAGAAAACTTATCAACTTCATTCGCTATTGGACCGAGTCCCGATCGTCAGAATGCAAGATTAACGTTTATCCTCTAAGTCATTTTACAGTAAAATCTCATTCGCGCTTCCTTCATTTTTGACTATTCGCGGATTAAAAAAATGCGACCCAATTCATATATTCGCGGCTAAAGATTTCTTCCTTTGCGGATCTAATCGATTTTTATTTTGTCACCTAGGAGCGTATCCCGATAATCCCATATAAATTACAATTCCATAGTCACGGTTTCTGTATTCACGGCGTATTTACGGAACATATACCCCGCGAATAAAGAGATTTTACTGTAGCTTTCTTAGTAAAAGAGTAAATTAAATGAGGTGAGAAGAAAAAACAAAAGTATTCCTCGGGAAGCCTTAATATAAAAGTAAACATTTTAAGCTTACCGATTACCAACAACCATCCCCAACTTTGCTCGGGTAGGCAGACATATAAAAATATGGCCTAATTTATTCACAATAGAAAGATTTTATCCGAAAAGGTTTGTGATAAAAAACTAGTTTTTGAGTTTATTCGAAAGAAATAATAAAATATTTTTCTCTTTATAATAGCATATTTTATTATTTGCTCGTTGTATAATATTTATAATAACTCAATGTTTATATAATATATTACAGCAATTAATATGATAGAAGTTGTCTGTAAGCACGTCATACGAAAGTCATTACATTTCACAACAAGATCATTTTACCTGTGGTCGCCATTAAATTTCACCCTCATTTTCCTCGATATATATCAGATGCTTATTTTGATGTTACTGATCATTTAATGCCTAATTTAATAATATTTAAAAAGGTTTGCAATCTCAATAGAAGGAAATCAAATCGTTTTAAGTATTGGCGTCTTAAAAAGACAAAAGAAAAAATATGATGTCAATTAAAAGACATCTCAATAAATCTTCATCAACAATAAAGACGATTATTTTCACGACTATAACACCTACAATCTTTCGAAATGCAACACAAGCAGTATCCTGACGACAGTGGTTATGTAGCCAGCCAGACGGAGCACACTTTGCTCCTCTAATTTAGTTGAGTACACACGAAAATTAGAACTTTATTTGGGTGTTCTAAAAGTTTAAAACAAAACCTAATTTTATGAATACTGTAAATAATCAAGTAGTCTTGTATAGTTGTTGTTATGAAAATAACTTTCTAGGTAGTCTTAAGTTTTATGTTTTCAGGATTGTGTTTCAATGATCATTATTTTATCCTTTATCCAAATTCATTTTTAATACAACTATCCTCATTTCGATACATTTAAATGCTCTTTAATTTTTTTGGACCCCAATAAAAAATTCAACAGTATCCGGAATTTTATTCCACCTGTATCCAAAATTTGGAAGGCATTACGAAAGGCCTGTGTCCAGTAGTGGGCTGATATAGGCCGATGATGATAATGATTATAATACAGAATTATCCTCGCTGAAAACTACTTGCCAATCACTGCTCTATGTGTTTTATGAATACGTCATTTGACCAATTTTTGATTTGTTTAAATAATTAATTGCAGTTAGTAAATTATATCCTCATCATTAATTTCCAGGCCAAAATGTAGATTAAGTCTAAGTTTATAAAAGTTATATTTATAATTGCATAAAATACAAAGGGCACGAAACAAAAGTAATATTTGAACAGAAACACATCAACTAATACAGAGTTATCGTTATCTGTAAACTTTCACTTAACAGCTTGTAGATAGCCAAGTGCGTAACAAAACAAAACTTATTCATAGTGTCACGAAATCATTTAATCAATACAGGTCGTACGACTGTACGTAACTTTTTATTCTTATAAGAGCCCTCTTCGGTAGAATACTTTCTACTAAATATGCGGTGTATATTTGGAAGAGTCACTTTGCATATTATTATTATTCTTTTATGTTAGAAATCTCAAACAAGCACGTTTACTTAATACCAAATGACAACCGTTACCTATTAACAACCGCACCAATCATAGATCGAACTCGACACACTTTATGTAAAAATAAGAGTAGGTAAGAAAAAACGAACCCGAATCCACTAAAATATATATAATCGACCAATGAAACTCTGAAATATTAATACAGCTTCACATCGATACTTTATGTGTCGATCTTCTTTAACGTTAATGCTGTCCTACCATGTCTACTGTTATAATATTAATATCTTTTTGATCTGTTAGCAATTGAGAAGGGACGCCAGAGATAAAATCTCTTAAAAGCCTATGGTCGTCCATTGCTAGACGTAGGCCTCCCCAATTAATCGCCACAAAGATTGGTCCTGTGCCACCCTCATCTAGTGCACTGTCGCAACCTTGATCAGATCTTATATTTTATTCCACATTATTTTTAAAATTCTTATATGTCCGCAAATTCGTACAGTCGTAAGTGTATGTCAACTTTCCCCCACAACTCTTATTTTCATTCAAATTGTCCGCCGGTGATCATACTTCCTGTGAAAGAAATATAAATAAAAGGTACGGAACCTGTATCTTGACCCCGAGACTGTGTAACATTGGTGAGTTTAGCGAAATCCAATGCCACTTTCACCGGTGGCGTCGCGGCGTGCGCCCGCCGAGCCGTTCTTTAGAGAATGCGCTGTACCATTTACCGTTAATTACGTATGATATTACGAAAACGTATTATCATACGAATAAAGAATACGATATGAATGAATAAAAATGCACATCACAATTTAAAACGTATCTAGACTCCCGCTAACAGCGTGAAGGATAAATATTTTTATTGCTTTTTGATTACGACAGTACGATGACGATACGGCATGATGATTTTATGTAGTTTATAGTTAAAAGCGCTAGGCTTACCAGAGATATGCAGAATCAACGTAAAATTTATAACTAAATGTTTCTAAGAATGATTGTATTTATGTCAATACCACTGTGACCTCTCGTAGCCTAAACGGCTGGACCGAGTTTGAAGAGTGAGATGTTTCAATTCAAATTCTTCCCTGGAGTGTCATAGATGTCGTACAATTTGCATTCTTCCCTGAAGTGTCATAGATGTCATTCAATTCGTGGCCTATTAATGCTAATGCTTAATGGCACTATTAATGCTGGTGTGCCACAGCCCTGTGGCACACAAGCATTAATAGGTTTAGGGTCCGAGCATGCACCGTCGACAACTACCTTGATGCTACGACCCTCTAGGAAGCTGGTAATCCAGTCGCACAATTTCTCAGGCAGCCCGTAGGAAGGTAGCTT